>BQNB010005826.1:20000-91468 GCA_026074375.1 Tanacetum coccineum | reverse complement strand
CCACAAAATTCCATATACATCTATAATATATATATATGCAAAACATGAGGTTTGAGTTTAATTAGTTCGTACGCTACACATACATGTGTATTTCGTGTGTATTTAAAGGTCTTTTTGTGGGGATGGCACGGGGCCACCGAAATCCATGAGACGGCCTTGATTATCTTGTTTAGGTCTCTAATTCCTAATGTTTAAGCATATTTCTGTCGGGTTGATCTTGATGACTCTTGTGAGCCTCGTGTCGTCATCCCGAGCCTAGAATGGTGCTGTCAATCAAAAGAGAACCCGTTAGAAGGAGTCCCGATGCCGAGGCCCCAGGAACCACCCTCCGACGGTCAAGTCAGAACCTCGATCATAGAGGATTTAGTATGTGTGTGTGTTGTTGTATGCTGTGATATATCATGTATGTTGTGTGTTCTCTGTGACATATGTAGAGATGATAATATATAGAGAGAAGTATATGCGTAGTAAGAGAGAGAGTGTGTGTGTGTGAACCTGGTTAAGAGGGAGGTGGACTTGGCTTATTTATAGCCAAGCTTTTGGATAATGCCCGCTGGGTAATAGCATGTAACATCTCTTTATTATCCGATGTGTGCAATACCTGTTGGATAATAACCTACCACATACCTTTAAGATCCATTAGTCAATAGCATATATACACGTCGGATAATAGCACGTCGGGGAGACCTATTATTTATTGGTCCTTTAGACGGATATGGTATATCAGACCATATACGTCGACATGTCCCCCCAGTATAGTATTGTTGACATATAGTCAATGATGCTATACTTTAAGTACCCTTCGGACGTACCCTTCGGCATGTGCCTTGTCGGGTCAGGCCCATCATACCACATACGTCGACATGTCCCCCCAGTATAGTATTGTTGACCAATGGTCAATGATACTATACTTAAGTTGTGCAAATCAATGCCACACGAAGCGCTTGCATGTCGGCCTTCTTACCTGGGCGTCATATCGGTGTGTCTTCTATATTAAAGTAACATTTTATGTTGTTTTAGGAATGTTCTTTGTATGCTTGATTTTAATTCGTCGTCTTATCTGCAATGAATGCTTTTAGAAATGAGTATGGATTTTTGCCCCTCCGGCACATAGGTATTGACTACATGGAGTCACATGATAATTCATCTAACCGGAAACATTGACTACGTGGAGTCACGTAATCCTTTATCCAGCTGGGGTCACAACCATCCGGAGTAGACATCGACACGTGGTTGCTTTTTGTTTGTCTAGCCGGGATGACTATCCGCCGGAGTAGACATCGACACGTGGTCGCTTATTGTTTGTCTAGGCGGGATGACCATCCGGAGTAGACATCGACACGTGGTCGCTTTTAGTTTGTCTAGGCGGGACCATCCGGAGTAGACATCGACACGTGGTCGCTTTTAGTTTGTCTAGGCGGGATGACCATCCGTCGGAGTAGACATCTTTTGGCTTACAGCCTTTAGAGGTTTTAATTTGCCTTTCGGTGCCATGCACTCCGGCTGTACTCTTTTGGCTAGGCCTTTAGAGGTTTTAATTCGCCTTTCGATGCCATGCACTCCGGCTGTCTCTTTTGACCGGTGGTCAGCATAGATGTATACTGTGCCTTTCAGTGCTATGCACTATGGCTCATCTCTTTTAACCGGTGGTCAGTAAAGAGGTATAATTTCGCCTTTCGGTGCCATGCACGCTGGCTCATCTCTTTTAGCTCTTTAACACAGAGGTATATTATGCCTTTCGGTGCTATGCACGCTGGCTCATCTCTTTTGGCTCGTCAGCACAGAGGTATATTATTCCTTTCGGTGTTGTGCACTATGGCTCACCTCTTTTGATCGGTGGTCAGCAAAGATGTACAACTTCGCCTTTCGGTGCCATGCACGTTGTCTTGTCTCTTTTGGATCGTCAGCACAGAGGTATATTATGCCTTTCGGTGTTATGCACGCTGGCTCATCTCTTTTGGCTCGTCAACACAGAGGTATATTATGCCTTTTGGTGCTATGCACGCTGGCTCATCCTGGATGTATTAACATCGTTTGGGGCATCCCTCATGGCTTGGCACCATATATGGGTAAAATGTAGCGCGTCCATGATGCTTATCATCCCATATAGTTAGTCATGCACAATAATTTGTGAAAGCTTTTTTGCTTTCTCTCGTTAAATACGACAAATATCACCTGTTTAATATAAGATTGGATCGCGGCAACATGCGACACAACCAATGGAGATATCACACCGCTATAGTCCCCCCAGTTCAACGGTGCTATATCTTAATAATATTGTTGAACTTATATAAAACAAAGTATTAACCAACAAATAATAACCACATCTTCAAGATTGTTACATGTAAGACATGTAGTGTCTTCTCCTCAAATGTTTCCCACATTTGACACTTAAAAAATTAGTGGCCGGGAAGTAATTACCGAACGGCCAAAGCAAACAAATAACAAGTGCAAACTGCACGGGAGTCCGGGTACCGGTGGTCTTTTTCATACATTTAATTACCTTTATGCAATATTTAATTGCCTTTGCTCCAACGTTTAAAGAGCGAATTTTTAAGGTTTCACATTAGACTACCATTTTGCAGTTAATGGCTTGAAGGCCAAATTTGAGCTTACGGCGACCGGAGCTCCAGAATGAAACTTAGACAACGGGGTCAAAGAAGAGAGACGAAAGTCATGATCGTCCGGTATGTGCAGTTCGCCGGGAGGATGTCACGATACTATATTACTTTTGGCAATGCTTTGCCATTGGTATTTGCTTGATGTTTTATAATTATGTATTAAAATCCATTCGTCTAGAATTCCATGATCGGGCCATAACAATGGCGTGATGGGGCAAAAATGATAGATGGCGGAGGTTGTGAATTCCGAAGGTCGGTGAGACACCGAAAGGTTCGGATCGTACAAAATGCCGAAAGAATTTCCATAGCTATGAAGTTTATTCAGGCCGAAGATTGTCGCGCGAATATTCCAAACTCTAACTAGATGATGAAAGGTGTTTAAACACGGTTAGTTAATATCGATGACCAATGCCCGAAGCATCAAGGTCGCGACTGCCGAAGGTACTGACTGCCGGAAGTACTGATTGCCGGAGGTCCCATTTAAGGATTAGTCAGGACGCGTCGTATAGAGGGTGCATGGGAATGCATGATCGGGTACAATCGAATGTTGGGTAATCTAAACCCAAGAGTGTGGTTATAGAAACAAATTATGATATACCGGAAGGATTTTTGGTGACCGTCGGCGGCGCTTCTCTTACCAAAGCGTATGATTAAAAACCCAAGAAATGATAAACTGACGTTCGTCGAGAATGCCGACGAATCACCTTAAGACACCGAAGGAGATGACTTTTTCTCCCGCCGAAAGGCAATCACGCTAGAAATGGGCGAAGGAGATCTTGAACGTTAGCAACCGCTGGGTCCGAAGCTTCGAGGTCGCGATTACTGAAGGTCCTTTGAAGGTTCGGTTGGAAATTGCAGCCAATAAATTTGACGCGTTTCGAGTCGTCTGGGTGTATCTTCGAGAAAATCGGAGAGTACTGTTCCATGTGATATAAAGGAGGACCTAGAGTTTTACCATTTTCTTAAGGGTTGTTTCTGTTACGTGACCATCGGTATAATAATTAATCCACCATGCAATTTTGTAACAAAATCAATGTATAACCCATGAGGAATAAATCGCATATAATGTCTGACGTCAAAGCAAAAAAACAAGATAGGTTAGGTGTCTTGTTCATAAGATCTCCTTGACAAGAAGTATAAAGGGTGCATAGAAATGTATGCTTCCGGAGGTCCAACCAAATTTAGAGGCTGATAATCAAAAGTTGGGTGATTTGTATCCTTCGGCCCGACACAACATATCATGGACCAAATTTATTGGTTTAAAAGCGTGGTTATGGAAGCATATTATAATATACCGAAGAGGTCTTTGGTGTCCCGGAGGTGTTTCTCTCACCGAAGCGTAGGATTCAAATCCCAAAACCAAGAAATGATAAACAGACGCTCGTCGGAAACGTCGAAGGAGTCACCTAAGACACCGAAGGGGACGACTCCTTCTCCCGCCGGAAGGAGATCACGCTGGAAATGGTCGATGGGGAGCCTGAATGTTAGCGACCATCGGGTTATGTGCAAAATTTGATAGATTGTTCGTGCAAAGTTCGAGTTCGAATTTGCTTCTGTTGCGATGAAAACGGGAGGTCAACCATGCCTCCCTTATGTTGTTTATATGCTTCTATATGTTATAATTCCTTTAAGGTAACCATATATGATGTTTAGAATGTCACAACAAAGTTATCATGATATACGCGAAAGCCAACGGTGAAATCCTTTGTTGTAGTACAAATGGCGACGCCTCACGTAAATAATCGCCACAAGATAGTGCGGTCGCAGCTTGGCCGGTAATCACCCTTTACGGATAAAAGCGAGAATGACCGGAGGTCGCACCTTCATGTGCAAGCTCGTTGCTTGAGCTATGGGCACGCAATATTTTCGTGAGTAATTTTAATATAACTCCAAATACTCATTGGGTAGGAATGTGATCCAGACATTTATATAGAGAGCGTGAAGTATTACCGAAAGATATATATATATATATATATATATATACACACACACATATATAGAATCCGGATCGATTGAGAAGATTTTTATTTTGAGAAGATTAAGAAGATTTTCAAAAATGATAGATTTTTAACTTTGATTTAAGTTTTTCAAGCGTAAAACTCATTTTAATGTGATTATAATTCAAAATGTGTAAAAAAAATTCGAATCAATGTTAAAAAATCTCTCGTTTTTGCAATATAAGTAAAATACTGAATCTTCTATACAAATTTAAGGCATCATTACCATAATCGATTTTGATTTGTGAATCAAATTTGTGATTTATAGCTTTGATTCACTATTAAATGATATTTACTTGTGAATCAAATCAAAAAATATGAATCAATTTGCTCAAACGTAGATTTCTCAATCTTCTCAAAATAAAAATCTTCTCAACAGAACCGGAGCCTATATATATATATATATATATATATATATATATATATATATATATATATATATATATATATATATATATATATATATATAGTGAGACTTTCTTTTCAGAACCATTCTTAGTGCGAGAACTGACAGAACCATAAAAAACATGCATGCACGCCTTCAATAATTGTATTTTTATTTCACATATGTTTTTAAAAACCAACATAAATGTTTTAAAAAACATAGTTGTAAAAATAATTTGATAAGAAATTAGAAAAATAAAATTTTTCTTTAAAAGGTGTGCATGAAAGTTCTTAAAAAAGCTTGAAACAACAATATTACAGATCCGTGTGTAAGGTTATTGTGAAAAAAGAGGAAGATTCATGATGATACTGAAGAATTATAGGGTGGATTCTTACGATTAATTGACGATTTTCATGTAATTTTTTTTATTTTTAAAAGGCGTATGCAGTATGTTTTTTGGTGTTCTGTCAGTTCTCGCACTAAGAATGGTTTTGAAAAGAAAGCCCATCTATAGTCATAATAATATATTATATATATTAAGCTTATATATATAGGTTTGTCTATTTCTAGTCCTTAGTTTATTATTAACGTGAAGTATAAAACGTGTTCTCCGTGTATTAACGTGTGTGCCCCCAATAAGCTCACATATTCGTAATGTATTCGTGCTAATACGACTACCATAATCCAACAGTGACTAGTAGGGTGTTGTGCTGGGATCGGATTCTTCAACATATAAGTTGGTTAATCCTAGCTAACTAGTATTAGAGGGGTGTATGGCTCGATACATAGTTTAGTATTGTTTCGTGTTTGATACCTAGTTTTTGTAAGTATGACCTCATACGTAACAATAATCAATATTACAAATTTACAATTATTTGGTTAATCTTGTTTGCGATTTTTTTTGGGCAAGTGCATATAAGAAAACTAGTTAGTAACTAGAGACGATTACAAAGTTGGATTAACTTGCTACAATCAAGCATTATAGTGACTACTATACCAAACTTTGCGATTCATTTCAGAGGGGTCTCGGAAGGGTGTACAAGAGGTCCGGTCGCACAGGGCCTCCCCTTAAACGGGGACATTTTTATTACTTTTTCATATAAATAAATATAATATTAAACATATATGAGCCATACAATATAAGTTTATGTGTAACTTCTTTTTAATTTACAAAATGTAATGGGGCCTCTTTGTTGATATTAGGGCCACCGAAAACTATGAGACGGCTCTGAAATAACTTGATCATCGTGTGGTCTGTGGTCCACATTGTACTAAGAAACCCTTTTAGGACTCAATAATAGCATATTGGATGTAGCTAACCATCTTTTCTTCCTACAAGATCGTAATATTTTTACTTTCTTGTGTGGACATCAGTAGAAAAATGAGAATTATATCTAGCGGTTATTAAGTATTATTGTTAGATATATCGAGTTAATAAAGACAACATAGCACAACACGAAAACTGCTTAGAAGATTGAATATTGTATATTGTTTGTTTGTAAACTCGTGTATGCTAAATTAAGTGGAAATGTTACCTCTAAAATGATATTTGAATTCAAAAGATTTGATATTCGCGATTTTTTTTGTTTACCGACAGCTATGATTTGTTTCCTTAAAAACACCATATTAAACAGTTACGTATATATCATAAAATGATATGTGACATCCATAGAATGATATGAAACGTCCATACAACAAATACGAAACATAAAATATAAAGTTTGACAAATTAAAAGCATTAAAAGACAAAAAGGGCATTTACATTTATATCCTTACAAAAGTTCAATATTACATCAATATCCTTCTCAATTTTGTAATTACGTCATTATCCTTCATAAACTTTTATAATCACATCAATATCCTTCCCAAACTTTTTTAATTACATCAATATATTTCCCACACTTTTGAAATTACATCAATATCCTTCTCAAAATTTTAAATTCTCATATACATCAAAAAAATTAACATGTTCTCTCATCAATCGAGGCCAAATATGCATATGAACAAATATATATATATATGAGCAATTATTTTTTCATATTTATATCCAACTTTTGTAATTACGTCAACACGTTTTTTTGTCATTCGTGGCCAAAAAGTATATATGAATAATATGATCATGATCAATATAAGAGATAAATAATAGTTTCATAATCTAAAATCTATATAATTATGATTTAATTGATTTTTGGACATATATATCCTTCTTAAAAGTGTGAGAAGGATATTGATGTAATTAATTTTTTTTTGTAAGGGACGTTAGATTTTAATTACAAAATTCAAAAAGAATTTATGGTAATATCAACTTTTGAGAATGATATACATGTAATTGTATAAGACATGTCACCTCAGCACATTCCTTATAACAACACTGTAACTAAAATAACTCTGTCACTTAAAAAAAAACCAAGTAACGCCCGTGAAATGGTGAGATGAACAGGCAATGGCGCCATAAGGCAAAAAAGAAAAGAAAAAAAAAACTTACTACATGTGATACGCCATAAGGCAAAAAAGAAAAAAAAACTTATTACATGTGATACCGCCAGTAACACACACCGAGCCTCTAAAATGGAAAGAATGGGGTCGGGGTTTGCATAACAACAAATGACATATCATATGTAGTTTATTGTGAATATTAATGGTTGATGTTTGCATTAGAGGTTTTTATAATGTAGCTATTGGCTTTATGAAGGTGGTTACTTGTAGGGATGTAAATGAGCCGAGTCGAGCCAAGCTCGAGCTCGACTCGAATACTAAAACTCGAGCTCGATTATTACCACATTTCATGCTCGAACTCGATAAATACTCGGCATATCAAACTCGACTCGGCTCGATTTATGTATGTAAAACGGTAAAAGTGTAATATAATTGAAGCTCGTTAAGGCTAGCGAGCTTCACGAGCCGAGTATTTTGGAGCTCGAACTCGACTCGAAAATATACTCGAGTAACTCAAACTCAAGCTCGACTCGTTTAGATCGAGTCGATTTCGAGTAGTTTACGAGTCGATCTCGAGTAACTCACGAGTTGTCTCGTCTCGTTTACACCCCTAGTTACTTGGTAGGCAAAAGAATGAAGAATTGTCAACCTTGTATTTAGATTCATATTTCATATGTAAACACAACATTTACCATATACTCGTACTGTTTAAAAAGTACCGATAAACTACTAACCAGGTTGACAAAAACAGTTCTATTCAAAATTGTGCTTGAAAGTCACAAAACTAAGAAAATTTGATAAAATCTCCCACAACTGTGATAGACCTGAATTTGCATGCATCCATGATCCATGTACAATAATACATGGGTTCAAGAGCCCCTGGTCTTTCACTTGATTGCTTCATTGTATTGTGCTCTTGATAAAATCTTTTCGTGTCATAAAAAATCGAAATACTGAGTAAAAGTTTGATTGATGGAAATACCCTCTTTAACCGGCAATTGTCGGCTTTGGTAGTAGCTATCACGGGAAGAACCTTTTGCAAGTACATATTATCACTATATTCTTACTTTTAAGTTCTAATATTCTTGTGCATAATTGGATAGCTTTGCATTATTACATATGACTGGGTAAAGTTTGATTTGACATCTATTACAAAACAATGCTTATTGTCGATCAAATGTAGCAAATAGCAAATTATGGATATTGAAGCTATACTTTGTTAAAAAAAATTAAGAAAAAGAAAAAAAAAGACACTATACTTACCAATAGCAAACAATGATTAATCGTTATTAAAGAGGGAAGATCATATATATTTTTTTTAGAACGGCTGGGTGAGTACAGATATAGTTAGTGTAGTTAGTGGGACTCCTATTCGTCTACAGGAGGAAACCACCATGGGGAGACTCGAACTTGAGACCTCTCGCATGAGGAAGAGCCCTCTGACCAACTCTGCTAGACAGACATTGGCGGACGTTGGCAGATATAGTTAGTGTAGTTATTAAAGAGGGAAGATCATATTGATCTAGGAATTAAAAAAAAAATAAATGTTAGATCATACTGATATTTGAAATTACCAGAAAATCATGCAGTTAATGTTTTCCGGAGTCTTATGGAGCAGTGTACGCCTCCAAATCAGCCATTTGACCACAAATGGCAGTCATCCTGAAATTATCACTGGCGCTCATAGATGTCTTCTTGTTTGCATCAACTTTACCATAAGCATGGTGCTTGGAAAGAATGTATTATATTTGTTCAAATATGCATACAATGATGCAATTTTCCATGTTACATTCATCACCGAAACAGAGATACACACACGTTGCAGTAAATGTATATACAGCATAACACATAATTAAATTGCTAGCAACTTCTATATGACTTCTTACCAAAGTATGTCAACTTGTTTTAAGCGATACCATGTAATAGAGGAGGATACTGACTAGCTGAGATGGATAATACTTCCATCCAAATGCTCACGGTAATGGAGGATGACACTACCTGGTGGCAGTATCCAGTCATCATCATCATCTTCGTGCAGAATGTCTATTCTGCGATTAATGCCTCCCTCTGGTAGACACTGGTGAGCACTATTATCAACTCCATCAATGCTTGTAAAATACAATGTTTCTGCTGCAATTGGTTTTCAAAGCTTCCTCCAAAGCTTCAGCCTGGTCGAAACTAATTTTGAAGGTGACCATTGTTATGCCATCTTTTCCAGTATCATAATCCTGCTTTATATCCTCAGCTTTAAATGACTGCAGCTGAAAAGTACCAAAACAAGAGGTGATATATAAACTGAATAAAATTTACTACTAGAAAATGATGTTTTGCCTTACCTGATGGTAAACGACTCCCAAAAGATCAAAACTAACCTCCACTCCCATAGGGACCTAAAATTAAGAGTTTATTCAAGTTATAAGTCAGAATCATACATATGTAATAACTGTAGAGATTAGTGAATTACAACTCTAGCCATTGGCAAGCTGTTACAATCAATGACTGAATTTCAAATCACAACAATTATGTACTTGGAAAACCAGAACTTACTTGCGACACTGATTGACTTGGTTTTCAAAAGTATCAAATTCCTTATAAGACTTGTAAAAAGCATGACATCCGACCAAACACGAAAACACTTATGTTCAAATCTCTTGTTCCAAATTATGCTTGACATATTGTTTTCCGCTCTTCTGCCCAAATCATATCTAACAAGATTTGAACACTTTTGCCAAATCATATATTTAACTCTTTTCCCAAATGTATACTCAGTATATAACAACACGGAATCAGAGACTGAGAAGATTTTGTATTATATTGGGCAGAATAATTACAGATTTTAATGTCAATGACAATTAGACGCAAAATATTTGGAAAAAAGGTGCTCACAGTTAGTCAAATGTGTTCAAAATCTATCAAGTATGACTTGCAGCAAAAAATTAACAGGAAAGTGTAAGCAATTGGTAAAAAGTGTTCAAAGTTCGTCATAAACCTTTGGATATAAGAGTTGAAGGTATGATCTATTAGAAGTGACAACTATGGTCAGAAGATTCGGGCCCGGGCAAACGTGTTTCGAGTAGAGAAAGATAATGTTTCTCAGTATTCTCTTAAAAAGAATAATTATTGCTAATCAACGAATTAAAACATATATATATATATATATATATATATATACAATCTAGTTGCATTTACGATTTAACCGGGTTTACTCTAAGCTCAAAGGTTTTTCCAGTACAATGTTTTGTTTGGGATTTTACCAAATGGTTATTCTGAAACAACTTGCTAAGTAAATAGTTAACTATTCTTAAAATACCAAATGCCAATAGCCCAATACCATAAATGGATTTGTAGAATCGAGTCAACTAATTACCTGAGATTTTATAAGCCGTGTTGGGGCACTTTTCAAGCATTCTGTTGCTACTCCACCGTAAGCCCTAACTAGTCCTCCGGTGCCTAGTTTGATGCCTCCAAAGTGCCTAATAATTTACTAAGTTAAACAGACGAGCAGTTAAGAAGAACTAATAATGCAAGTATATAAATGAAGTGAACTTGAGATACTGTAATATTTACCTAATCACAACCACCATCACTCTATCTAATCCTGAATTTTCAATTGCAGAATGTATTGGTTTTCCAGCTGTACCAGATGGTTCACCATCATCATTACTTCGATATTGATTTCCAACCTAAAACAAATCCACCATATAAAATAAGTGAGGGGACCAACAAGTATGTATCTTGCTTCACTGTGCCACGGTGGTCCATTATATCATCATGTTCTACAATAGACACCTACCTACATGCATCTATAACTCTACCACAAAAAGTCTGGACTTGTATATACAATATTTGAGCATACAGAACACAGTATTTTTTGGGTAACCATGGTTTCCGACTTTTTGGCTGACTAATCCACGGGGTTTGAACCCACCGCCACACAGACTCAAACCAGGTATTTCTATTCAGGAGGTTGACGTGGCCACTTCAAGTTTGTTTGCACCTAGCAGGAATCGAACTTGAGACCTCAGACCTCACACATTTTAGAGTGATAGTACAAGCCCTTTTGCCACTAGGCCACCCTTGAGTGGTTTACAGAACACAATATATTCTTATTGTACTTGCTATTTATTCTGTATACGTAACGACAGCAGGTGAGGGGCAGGATACACTTTCAAACATAAATGGTAGTAACTGAGCGCATCCAACTACAGCATACTTATGAAGAAAAAAAACAATATAGTAAAAGGAACCCACTGTGATAATGAAAAAACACATATATACCTTATAAGCCCAGCAATTATGAGTTGCACGTGGATCTTGAACCTGCAAATTAATATATGACAAAATTAGAAGTCTGGACAGCAATATAGCAAATCAAATAAGACAGCTAATTAAAATTATTACAGCTAAAAAGGGGTAATACTTTTGCTTAACTCTACTAATGTTATGCTACAGAGAGCTTCTGTTTTTCCTCTCACTTTCACCAAAAACAATATGTATGTGACATAAGGATCATAAAAGGTTTAGGATACAAACATCAACATTCAGAACAAAAGCCAACTGGAACAGAGGACCTTATGTGCCTTCCTGCATTCTAACAAGTAATTCTGGATCTTATACCTCATTATTAAGCTACTGAAAACTTATAAGAAACTACTCGGGCGATTTTTTTTTCACATAAAGCACAGTACCAAGCAAGATATACAGTTCATGTGAAGTAGTGAAAGAGCAACCTAGATCAAGATGTGTCATCAAAATAATAATTTGGTCAAATGGTATCTCCGTATCTGTTAACATAGCATCTATTAACAGAGATTGCAACATATGCCAAATCGGTATACAGTTCTAAGAAAATGCTTTATGGGTTTCAACTCCAGTCTCTAATTCTCTACGCTCCGATGCAGGAAACTACAGATCCCATGCCACCAAACGACTTAACCCATAGTACAAAGTTATTAGCAGCGCACTACCAATGGTTATGAAGGGCAAACAATTCACATTCGCAACTGATATAGGCCCTTAGGTGCAGAACTCACTCTATTTGCTAATGTTCTCGCCCCACCTGTAAAGAAACCCAAAACCATATATCTGTAACCAATCAAAGGGCATGAAAATCTACTGAATCAAGCTAGTTTCTTAAACTCTTCACTTTCATTGCTAGGATGACTCAGCAATTGCTTATCAAAGCTTTGGCTCAGCCGCTCAGCTCTCTTGATTAAAGGGTGGATCAATTTACGGGTACCATATCACATACAGCAATCGAAAACAAAATATACAGTGGAAAATAGTTATTTGAATGAATAAACCAATATGATTCTTGATAAAACTAGGATCTACTCTTGCCCAACAACACCTTTTCCTTGTTCGTTGAGTTTGTCTTCGTAGAAGCCATATGAACACAATAGACTCTCTAGAAGCTACAGTGCATAATTAAAAAAAACCCCTAAACCTAACTTGAGATCTAAAATTGTGAAGTTGGAGAAAAAAGGATAACAGAAAAGAAGGTGAATTTGGACTTGTGCTACTTGGCCTGCTTTTGGGTGAGGTTTTACAGAGCCCTGTCCCTTATTAATTGTTATGATGGTCTTAGCACCATATCCGTAACTCTATATTGATATAGAGTGTCTGCCTAATGCGAGTAAATTTAATCTATTTATCCATTATTTGTGACCACCAATACAATTACACAACCGCCTCGTAAGCATGGTCATCCAACAAGATGGCATGGCAATTATTTAGGGTTGATAGTGCAGTTATTTTGCCAGTAAATCCCTCGTTTTATAGATCATAAATCTTAACTGCTTTCGAAGCGTCAGGATCCGGAATGTAATTATTCCCCGGCCAATAATGTCAAGAAACGTTATTTATATAGATAGAAGCTAGTTTAATATCAAGCACCATGAAATTGAAAATGTTGTGATGGTAGACTATAACTCCCAAAGGTTATTGCTGGTTTTGAGGTTTAGTCCATTGACATATATGTGATAGGTCTTCCTACCCAACATTGGAACTTTTATTCTTTGATGTTTCTTCTCATAAACTGCAGACAATACATCAAATGAAACACAACCTAGTCAGTAATAGGTTATTTACTGACCTAAATAACCTCCAGAAAACGCTTGAAGTTGTTAGTAGCCAGTTGACACTACCTAAAGAGCCTTTGATCACCTATGCATATCAGAAGATAAAGGTCTACTTTCGGCATTTTACGCACTTACAAACATACGATTAAGGTTTTAACAATTGCTCAAATACAAAAAACAAAAAATCATATAACTAGCAACCTAATATTATTCAAAACTAATCTAATTTGGAATTCAATTTACCTCAGATAGAAAGGACTGAGCAGAGCGTTCGTCGGAGATATGGCCAGCAATAGCGATGAATTTGCTCTTTTTAATATCGCGTTCTATAGTCACGCGCTCTGAGATGGTAGTGAACGCGCCGCCGGAGACGGTATTGGAGCGGCTGGTCGTGGCGGTGACCATTGATCGGAGGTGAAATAAAGAGGAAGATATGCGGGAATGGTGGGTGTGGTATGATACCTGCATTTGGAGACACTTGGTTGAGTTTTGGGGATACGGGGTGTTTGGGATTTTGTTTATTCTCTAGTGTTTTAAAAAACCAGGTCGCCGAGTCATTTGGTCATTGAGTCACCGGTTCAATCGATTCGACCGTCGGGTTAAATCGATTTTTTATTTACGTAGATTGTAATATTTTAAGTTTTTAACCACCAAACATTTACAAAACTGTTAGCCTTCGAATTAACAAAGTCAAATATATAATGTAACGGTCAATACGTGATAGAGACTTTGTAATGTAGGAAATAGACTAGTCGAAACTCGGGCTTGGACTTTAATCTAATATTGTCTATGTTTGAGACCAAAAGACCGATCCAAGCGAAGCCCGACCCAAGATAGAAAGCCCGTGAGCCTTTTAAGGCATCACAAGTATACACCTCCTAGCTTGTTAGGGGGTGGTTGGTTTTCATAATTTAACTAAGAATTCCTTCCAAACTCTCATACCTCTCTCTACCTTCTTTCTCTCTCTACATCTTACTTTCTCTCAAAAATATGCATTGTATTTGATCTTAAGTTGTGAAATGGCTTAGATTATAGCGGATAACAAATGGTATCAATCGACAAGGGTGGATTTGGTTGTGTGTTTTGTGTCGTTTTTATAAAGCTTAGTGTCGAAAATTGTTAACTTTTTGGTTCGTGTGAATTTCTAGTCCAAAAGCGAATTCTAAATTTCTTTTAATCCTCTAACACTTGTGTTTTAGGTTGATAAAGGTTTATAACACGTTTTTATACCTAAAACGATTCGAACCAAGGTTTTATAAACGTCTAAATTTCATTATTTTTGTCTTAAAATGTTAGGAATAAGAAAAGTGTCTATTACTAGGTCGTATTTTATGTTTAGTCATTGTCGGATTATGTACGTTGTAAGAACTTGTAATATCCCACATCGCTCCCCAAGGTAAACCTAATAGACATCTCACGCCTTTATATAGAGGCTAAAAGAAGGGATGTGGGTTGGGGATTCCATTTCTATATAATCTAATCTTCTCATTTTCTCTCTAGGAATCCACCATCCCCTCTCTCTTCCTCCCCCCCCCCTTTCTCTTTCTGTGTGTGTTTAAAATTTCGACGAACCTGGAAATTTATTTAAGTCAGCGAACCTATCTTTCGCTTGTGTCTAGTGAACCTTGTCCAACAAACCTTGTCTAAGTGAATCAAGACCCAGCGAACCACAACTTACAAGCCCTAATTTGAGCAGTCTAAGGTTTTGGGGAATCTATGGTTTCTTGTTTGGTGTAATATATGCTAAGTTGGGTAATTATTAATTTAAGGTTGTAATACATGCAAGTCTAGGGTTTTGATTAATTAAAGTTTAATACTTTATAAATTCTAGGGCTTGTAATTTACTTTTCGTAAACCTAAACCGATAAAGCTTCAATCTTTATACTCGTTTCACTTCAAAGACACAAACTTCAATCACTAAATCACAAAAACAACAACAAACAAACTAAACAACACTTCCTTTTCATCGAAACGATCCTTTATATAATTTCATACAAAAACAAAACATCAATTCACCAATGGCTGAAAATGTTATTGTTGCGGGTGCTGAAAATCGACCACCGATGCTCGATAAAGGCATGTATGATAGTTGGAAGAGTCGTATACTATTTCACATTGAAGGGAAGGAGAATGGTGAAATGTTAAATGATTCAATAAACAATGGGCCTTTCAATTCAAAGATATTACTGTTCCAACAACTAAAACTACAACAAAGCACAAACGCTTGCAAGAATTAGAGGATCTTACTCCTGAAGAAAAGTTAAGGAAAAGTTGTCAAAGCTACTAACATCATTCTTCTTGGGTTACCATTTGACATATACACTCTTGTCAATTATCACAAGATAGCCAAATACATATGGGATAGGGTCAAGGAATTAATGGAAGCCACCGAGCTCACAGTTCAAGAACGAGAGTCAAAGTTATATGATGATTTTGATCGATTTACGTCTGAGAAAGGAGAATCGATTCACTTGTATTATTTGAGATATGCTAAGTTGATAAATGATATGAATATCATCAACATGAAAATGACACCCATTCAAATAAATACGAAGTTTTTGAATCATCTTCAGCCAGAATGGAGTAGGTTTGTTACAGCAGCTAAGCAAGCTAAAGATCTTCACAAAGTTAACTTTGATCAGTTGTACGCATATCTCAAACAAAATGAGAATGATGCAAATGAAGTTCGAGCAATGCGACATAGATATCCAGATCCACGTGTCTTACTTGCTAACACTTACAATCCACCTCCATCCTACAGCAATCAGAGATCACAGTATAACCCACAACCATTAGAATACCATCCATATCAACCAATCTTGTCATCAACTCAACAACCAATCACTCCATCACCTCTACAACAAAGTTATGAACCACCTGTTGTTCAACAACAATCACCTGCACCGTCAACACAACTTGATTCATGATTTGTAGTACCATCATTTCTTCCAACTGATGATCCAATAGCTAGTCTCAACAAAGCTATGATGTTTCTCAGTACATCTATTAGCTCAAGATTTCCACCAACAAACAACCAACTCAAAACTTCGTCTAATCCAAGAACTCAAGCAACAATTCAAGATGGCAGAGTTACAGTTCAAAATGTTCAAGGACGACAGTCTCAGGGATATAGGGTTAATAATATAAGAAAGGGTAAAGCTACAAGAGCAGGGGTTATCAACACTGTTGGAGACGTGAAGGCAAATCAACCAAGGGTAATCAGGTGTTACAATTGCAAAGGTGAAGGTCATATTGCTAAGCAGTGTACTGCAAAGAAGAGGGTGAAAGACTCAGAATGGTTTAAAGAGAAGATGTTACTTGCTTAAGCACAAGAAGCTGGAGTTATTTTTCAGGAAGAGCAACAAGATTTTTTGGCTGATGGTTTAGAAGACTTGGCTTCAAATTGTGATGATCTTCAGCTACACACAACATCTATCTTCAAGGCATATCATGTAGATGCATTTGATTCATACTGCTAGTGCAATTTTCATGGCAAGACTTTCCCCTACGTGTTCAATCTGTAACATCTCATATCTTACGGTCAATATTAATCACGACTCCGATCTTATTTTTGTTTTTGAATAAAAGTTCGTGTTTTACTTGTTAGCCGATTTGGTGAAAATCGTCAACTTTAGTTATTTGGGTATCGTGCTTCGGGTATTTATCTGTTAAGCGTTTTAAGAAATTAAAGTTTTCATATTTTATCTCCGAAAGCCTAATTATTTCTATTATAGTATTTTTCGACTTTTCTCGCGTTTTTGTCGAAACCGCGTCAAAATAGTACTTCTACACTCTTATAATTTAATTAAATGTTTTTGGGTCTAATTAACAATCCAATTGATAAAAAAAATTAACCAAAGCCAAATTTCCCCTTTGCTGCCGACTTCATAAGCCCACTCTAACATTCCATACATTTTTTATAAAAGATTAAACCCACTAGATTTTTATTTACTTTTCTTTATATACTTCAAACCTCCCATAACACATAGTTAAAAAAAACGTTCATCTCCTTCCTTTTCTCTCCCTGTTCGACACAGCCTCACCACAACCATAAAAAAAACCATAATCATTCAATCCCAAATCACTTCCATTCATCTCCAAATCACTACTATATTAATACTCATCATCCCTTATCAAAAAGAGTCCACCATGCATGATTTTATGAAGTTAATGGTTTTTAAAGATTTTTGATTTTGAAGGGTTTCATTGATTTTGTGAACAATTGGTGCTATAAGGGTTTAATTGCAAGTAATTGTACAAGATTTGAGATAATAAAAGTTAGGGTTTTTGATCATTAAGGGTGTGTTTGGTCTCGTCAAATCAAAGGTAGGTCTTGATTGTTGGTTTTTGCTTATGGCTCGATCTAGGCCGAACCCTAAGGGAGTGTTTGGTTCGTTTTCTTCTTCAAATGTTGCTACGTAAGCTCTAATCTCTTGTTTAATTGTTATTTTTAATTCATAGGTTTATTTAATTTGTTTGATTTCTGGAAAATATGATGAATGCATGTTATTGGATGATTATGAAAGTGATATGGCGATAGGTTGTAGCTTAGGATGGTTATAAATTAGGATATATTGGATTTTGGAAGCGGATTGGTATTGATAATTTTAGGACAGCAGGTTGTTGGTGTGATGCCAAATAATTTTTGGCTTGAGGTCTGTGATTTTATGACTTTGTTGGGTAGAGAAACATACAAGGTGTATGTGGTGCTTTGTATGGAGCCATAACTCCTCCGGATGACCAAGATATGATCGAATTAGTGAAACTAATTTTATCGGCACTTAGGAAATTTAGTGCAGATAGTTTGACATATTATGGAATATTTTTGGCTTAGAGCCTACTGTATCTTTCCATAAATGGATATATTATAATCTCAGGTCCATATGGTGAATTGGATGGAGTCGTATCTCCTCCGGATGAGTTAGATACGCCCAAATTAGTGAAACTAGTCCAAATAGGTGACCTGCAGATATTTTGTGTTTTAATGGGAAAATTTTGGCTTAAAGCCTACTGGTTATTTACATGAATAAATATGTTAATATCTTAGGTCCTAGTGGCGAGTTGGATGGAACGCCAACTCTTCCGGATGGTCGAGATACGACCAAAACCGTGGAAACAAACTTAGTGTGTACCCAGAATTTATAATGCAGATAGTTAGGCTTGTAACGAACTTTATTTGACTTGAAGGCTACTGGGTTTTAACATGGGTGAAGGGTACAACATATGAGTACCATGTGGTTCTTTGGATAAAGCCGTAACCATTCCGGATGAATGAGTTACGACTAAAACGGCTAAATTGTGCCCAGATTTTCAATTGAGTATAAGTCCAAATCTTTTCATATTAAGTGCTCCATTTTCCAAGTCAAACGTATATGATTTAGATAAATTTAAACATGGGCTTTCGTTTTGAGTCAAACGGAATTATAAATGGGAATTATGCTAAAAACGGTGGAACGGGAAAACGTTTTAAATAATCAGATTTGACACATGAAGGTAAAATGATAATTACACTTTAAGATCTGAACATTTTAGGTTATTTTCCTTGTAACCTCAGTAAACTAGGTTTATTAATCTTGATTGAGGCAAAAACCTCATGTTTATACCTATTACGGATTTTGAGATATAGGTCCATTAAGTCGACGTAAGTGCAGAATTGTATAGTGTCAAATTGTTTTAAACGGTTTAATGAGTATAATGGATTTTATAAAATGGGTAAATAAGTGGTATAAGTGGATTTATACTTAAAGGTGTATTAGATCATGTCCTAAAGGGATGTTTGGATAAATCTCACCTGGTTAAAGGAAATTAGAACGCCATATCATGATCACGATTTCTTTATTGTATCTTTTGGTTGCTTTCATCGTGTGCGTTTTATTTCTTTATACTAAGTCACCATTCTTTCTAGGTGATACTTAGGCGATCGTTGTTTCACGCCATCCTTGATCTAACTTCAGTACTCACTACTTCATTACTTCTCGGTGAGTTCATAGCCCCATCTTTTCTCTTTTAATGGTTTTCGTAAAATGTTTTCGGGGTGAGAATACATGTTCGTTTTACTAAGTAAACTTATTGATTTTTACTACTTAAGCGTTATGTGACTATCTTTACTAAAGCTTTTACTTGCTTACTACGTGACTTTTAAAACATGTGTAATACATGGTTGTTTTCTTATGAACTGATTTAAAGCTTGATTTGTTTACTACATGATTTGAGATCATTGAATTCCTATATATGAAAACCGTGAGTTTTGAACACATTATTTGTTTTACTATTGGACACAAGTGTTTTAAATTGTATGCTATCCAGATTATTGCCTGAATAGTATTGCCTAAGTTACCGCATTGCCATTTAAGTCCCCACCAATCATGAACCGTTAATTGCTAATGTAGCAAGCGCGAGTGTTATGGATAGATCTATCGGGACTAACAATCCCCGCCTTGAATTTCTGGTCACAAGTTGACCATGGCGCATTTAACATTGTGAGGACAGTTAGGTTGTTGGCAAGCATCCTATATTTTCTCAGGGGCACAAAACTAGTTACGGTTTTGGGGTCACGAGCTTAGTGCAATAATACATGTTTTGGACTACTGAATTCGTTTCGTAGTCTACTATTACTTAAATCTTGTGGTCCACTACCGAACATTACTTGATTTATTGAATCACTACTTGTATTTCAGAAATAATACATTGAAATGTTGTAACGCTACTTTTCTTACTGAAATATTACTTGAATTATTTCAATATTTCTTTTACTTAAACTTATGAATTCGCCAACATTATTGTTGACTTTTTTGCATGTATTTTCTCAGGTTATTGTTTTGCTAGTGGAGCATTGGAGCATTTGAGTCACGCGGATATATTTTGAATGCTTTATTATTTGAGTACCATTCGACAAATGTTTTAAAAATGTTTTCTATTACATTAGAAATGAGATCTATTGTAACTCTGATATTTTATAAAAATTATCAAATGATTGACTTTTCAAAACGTCTCACTTAGAGTCATTTTCTGTAGCTAGTACTTTATGCTATGAAGTAGCACCTCAAGTGGTATTCCGTTATGTTGTGATTTTGGGGGTGTTACACAATCAATGGAGATGCTGTTGATCCAACTTATGATTTAGACATACTCTTTGAGGTACCACATTACGACACTCATCATGAGACTAATATGCTTAATCATATTGTTCAAGAGACAGAATATTCTAAACACTTAGTTTCTAATAATAATTCATATGATGAACTTAAGAGTGACAACAATGTTATCTCTTATGCTGATTATATGGTCACTATCGAGAACGATGTTGCTCAAAGTGTTCCTCCTCTTGCCCCCTTGCCAAGCCCCCCCCCCTCTCCAAAGTGTTTTCCACCTCTTGAAAAGATAATGTATATGATACTTGTCTGGTAATTGAACAAATGCAAAAGTCAAGTAGAACGATGCAACAAGGTAAATCAAAAGACTAAAAGTGTGAATGAATCGTTAACCAGCGAGCTTGAACGATACAAATAAAAAGTCAAAGTTTTAGAAGAAAGGCAAAATTCTAGACAATTTTTCACAGAAAGAGAAGAACATTTATATTCTCAAATGCGAGGAATAATTATTGATCGTAATAAAAAAAGTAGAAGCTTTTGAAAAACAAGTCATTACACAAAGACAACAATTTGAGATTCTATCTAACATGTATTCCTCTCTGAAAAACGACTTTGAAACTTTCAAAAAGGAGTCATCTGAAAAACAAGATAAGTATATCGATGAAATCTTAGTTTTGGGAAAGGATAAGAAAAAATTTCAGAATATTGTTTACAAAACATGTCGGACTGTTCAAACAATGCATATGTTAACCAAATGATGTGTCATTGTGTAGTTGTTATTTATGTATCAAGTTTTACTATTTGTTTTATGCCGACTATACCTAAAAACAACACTTTAACGGGCAGTGTACCCGGTCAATTGTAGTTTCGTTGGTAAGTAGGGTGTCGATCACTAAGAGTGAGAGCGTTAATTCCTATTTCTATCAGTATTTTAGTTATCTATGTTAGTACTAAATTAATCTAATTTATGTTAATCCTAAGTTAAACCTAAACTAATGATAAAGGGGGTTTTCAGTCTGAGAGACTGGCACGAGGTTTAGTTATCTAACCTAAGGTTTTGATGACAAGTAAAGCAATAAACACACATAAGAAGACAAACAAACAATAGAGAAGCGGTCAAGAACTAATGTAAGGAAAACATATCAACCATGAATAATCTGATAAAACGCAGGTTTGTTTAATAGTGCAATGATTGACTTATCTCGAAGGGCATATCATTCCTAGACTTAGGCGGTACTTCTTCCTAAGACCTAGACATGCTAATTCTGTCACAATTAGACGCATCCGCATAAAGCATATTTATGTTGATTATAATCTATCTTAGGATCTAAGTAATGGTGCTCTTACTAAACCCTAGCTCATCGAGACTTTACCCACTTATTGCTTAACGGCGATTTATATACTAGTAGTCCACTGTCCGAGTCCTTACTAATGGAATAAGAACGTACTCGTTGATACCAAGGTCACCTTATGGCTCAACTAAGCTCACTAAACTAAAGGCAAAGATAGGTCAATATTTGTGATCCTATGATTCTAGATATATAAATTGCAATATGGAGAGCTATCCCGGACTCTTAGCCTACGCCCAAACAACACCAAAGTTGCAGCGCATTAAATATGTAGGACTAGACCCAGTTGAATGATAGGTCGCATACTTAAGCACGTAAACGAATATAAATTGATAAACATAAACAACAATCAACGATAAATTAAGCAATCAAGATAAACAAACCAAACATTAGATCTTCATAAACATGGCTGATACCTAAAGGTATCAGCCGATAGTCATTGTAAAAATACACACGGTTTGATATATGAACGATTAAAGTAAAGAAATCTTGATCGAACGTGTATTCGGTTATGCGAAGATTACAAGAGTTTTCTTATGATCTTGAGGCTCTTTTCTGACCTTCTAGGCTCTTCTAATCGTCTCTTGGTCGACTTGGTGGTTTAGGGATTCACTTGCATACCTCAAATTGAGTTTAGGGTCGTCTATATATAGTGGTCTGGTAGTCGGTTCGATACGGCGTATTGAGAAGCTCAATACGGCGTATTGGATGACTTGGCGTGGGCTCCAAGAATAAAATATTCCAAAATTCTTGCGCAGGAATTTGGATACGGCGTATCTGATTTTTGGATACGGCGTATTAACCAATACGCCATATCCGATTTCTTGGATACGAAGTATTAACTAAAAATGTATTTTTCTTGATTTTTGACCAAAGTATCATATACGGCGTATCAATGGCGTATTCTTCAAAGTCAGGCAATGATCTTGAGTTCTTCAATGTCTTTAGATACTGCGTATGCTTCTAGAATGATATGGCGTATTGTTGTCAAAATCAGCAACTTTCTCAAACTCTTCGTTTATGCTTCAAAACACGTCTTATTCTCCATCTTTTGCCAAATGCTCCAAAATTACTGCAATTCTCAAATATAAACGATTAAGTAACAATTCTTTGCGATAACTATACAAAATGGGTTAATAATATGGGATAAATGATGCTATAAAATAGACGTTATTTGATGTCATCAAATATCCCCCCAGTTGAATCCTACTTGTCCTCAAGTAGCCTTTAGAAGTTTATAAAAATGTAACCCTAAGGATATTTTCCGTTAAAGCGCTTATTTGATCTATTACAAGTACACAACCAAACACCTCACGAAATAGAAAGATGAAAACACTCAAATCACTCAACTAATCTATGTGGTAACATGTAACTAATTCGCTCAATTGCTCGGTCGTGACGAGTATTCTATCATAAGCTTGGCAAGGATACACATCTCCACCACTAAAGCCAAGGAGTAACAAGTTTATAAAGGTAAATATGGGTTTTTTTGTATGGAAAGGCTTATGGTTGATCATTCTACAATCTTTCACCAGAAGTACCACTCTAACAGGGCAGCTGAAGCACACATACATGGCCATAACGACGGAATAGACATGTGTGTTCGATCACATCCCCATTCGAATTTAACCAACGATTAGGATAAAGAATGATATAGGGTAGGAACCTTCAAACTTTCACCAAAAGTCGTAAACCAACGAGGCAGCTGAGACATGCATACATGACCGTAACGACAGAATAGACATGCACGCTCGATCACATCCTCATTCGCGTAAAACCAGCGACTAATCATTAGGTGAGAGGGAAGTAAATTGTTGTTAAATAAAAATCAAGAAACAAATAGATTAAGACTTAAGATACAAGTTGCTTGACACTTTTTCCTGACCATTACCATGGTTAAGACACAACTATTTACAACGTCTTGATCATCGATCAAAAACAACAACCTAAGTTGGCGTTCCCGTAACGGTCAACTTCCCAATCATCACAAAACTTTACATACTCTACAAGGCAAGTGGCGATATCTTCCACTTTGTACAATACTTTACATCGTTGATTTTTTAGACGTATAAACAAATAATCGATCCTTCGTGTAATTCCTTCGGTAATGCTCTTTGTGAAACGATTATCTTCAAACTTTCTTTCTCTTTCTTTTTCTTTTTGCTAACTAAACTTCAAATCTCGGTGTAGTTTCACCATCTTCACGATCATAATATTTCCG
Source organism: Tanacetum coccineum (assembly GCA_026074375.1). Taxonomy (NCBI): domain Eukaryota; kingdom Viridiplantae; phylum Streptophyta; class Magnoliopsida; order Asterales; family Asteraceae; genus Tanacetum; species Tanacetum coccineum. Next base: position 67,288 of record BQNB010005826.1, on the reverse strand, counting down.
TATAATTTCTTTGATAATTCTTTGTACTTTGGATTCACCATTAATTGAGATGGTAGTAAAATCACATGAGTTTTGACTACTAATATACATTCTCATTTGCAATGTACAAATTTCCAACCGCACCAAAGATAAAAAATGACACAAGACTCGAAAAATACAAACTTTACACTTTAAGCAACTAGCAACTGTAAATTAAACTTAATATAACATGGTAGGTTAAGGTGTAAGGGTGTAACGAAACAAATAGTTGGTGTAAATTCCTAAAGGATTGGCTCTACGGGTTGTTCTAGTGGATCATCACTCTAAAGATGAGAGTGGAAAAGGGTTTAAACGGGAGGTTAAGTAACCGGTGTAGTTAGTTAATATGCAACATCTAAAGGCGATTTGGGTGTAATCCTAAAATTTACCAATTTAAACAAGTTACTCCATCTAAATCCATAGTACTTATCATTGCGGTCTCGAGTAATATACCAAGCCAAGTTCTAAAGTCTACAACATCACCGGCACACTCATATTTTGTGGAATTTAGGTAAACATTTGGAAACAGAAAGGCTAAATCCTCACAATATCTAACAATTAGGTAAACAAATGGAAACAAAGCGAGTGCGAGCGCGAGCGTCCACACAATAACAAACAAGGGTTATTGTGTGCGGAGGTTTATGTAACATTTAATTTCACAAAAGTATGCTTGAATTTTTTTTAAATATTGAGCATAATTTAAGCATTTAGTGAGAAAAAAATAGGACAAGTAAATATTCATAAATTCTATCCCCCCCCCACTTGACATTTTACAAACTCCACGTTGATATATAAAACATTAAATACGGGAATTTTAAAAAGAATTCAGAATGAAAACTCCCCTAATAATAACTCTGTATACTCTCCATGTTGATTTAAAAGCGAAGAATCGATTAGAGATAGTCCCGCCTTAAAGTTTTCAAGACACCAACACTTACTCGTCATTTTCATTCCAACGAGGTCCTGTATAAATTCTTAGAAAACAATGCAATACTACCTTCGTGTATTCGTTTGGTTAGACTCGAAATAAATACGTAAAACTGTATAGGAAGTCGATACGCCGTATCCATTCCCCAAGATACGTCATATTGATACATGTGTCGAATACGCTGTATTCGTTTAATGAATACATCGTATAGACTGTGCTAAAAATAAAGACTGGATAACGTCCAGAAGTCAATACGCCGTATCCATAGGGTTTGGATACGCCGTATGGACAAACTAGGAAGACAGACTCGATAAAAATTGAAAATACATTCCGGGTTGTCTAACGGCAAGCACTTTTGTTTACAAAAAAGTCTTTAAGTTAGACTTGCCCCAATTTAATCCCATCCTTGTAAAACAATTTGGGGTCGAACGGGATGCCAAATGGCACATACAAATTCTTGATTAGGAAAATAAATGGCATTCCTTTGTTAAGATGATTCCAAGTCATGATATTAAAATTTAATCCCTTGATAAAAGTTTTAGTTTTGAAAAATTTATTAGATGTATCATGACTTGTTTCCAAAAGCTTATTTGACCCATGTGCATAGGCACCAACATCGGTATTTATTACATCAGGTAACGGTTTGACAGATAAATCCCCCGAAGAGTGTTCAATATCGACTTTATCATTATCATTGTCCGTATCCGTTTTTAATTCATCAGGATAAATTACGTTAAAAGGAAATAGATCATTAAAGTTTAAAATGTTTTGTTCCTCTTCATCACATTCGGACAATGATGTTTCATCTTTCAAATTAAATTCATCGATATGTTGAGGGTTTAAAGTCGGTTCAGTTAATAAATCTGATTTGGACGTTTGAGCATCATTGTAAACAATGGCTGGAAATTCATTCTCGAAATCTTTAAAGAAGTCTAAATCATCAAAATAATTGACCGTAGGCTTGGGTGATGAAAGCAAAGGCATATTGACTTTATCATTATCATTTTACGAATCCGTTTTTAAATTGTTGACATAAATTATTTTGTAAGAAAATGAATCTTTGTCGAAAACTACCGTGCAATCTTCATTGTCGGATTAGTCAATTGATATTCTAAAGTCGATTTCATCGTGAGAACTTACCGTAGGCTCACACGAGAGTGCTGCTTCAGATGTTAATGTGTCGTTAAATACTATAGCTGGGATTCAGTTTCAACAGATCTGAGGTCGTGAACGTCTTCATTATCCCAGATCTTACCATATGTAGCAGTTTTCCAGTTATACACCTTACCATGCCTACGAGCTTTTTCTTCCTCAAGCCTGATATACTCCTCCATAGTAATGTTAGGGTTGTCCATTTTAACCTATAATAAATTCGCTAGGAAAGAAAACTATCAAATAGCTTAATACGCTGTATTCAGTGAACTAAATACGCCGTATTCAGTGAACTGAATATGCCGTATGGATGTTTAGAGTTGAATAAGTTGTATTGGTTTGAAAAAATTTATACGTCGTATTGAGTATTCAACTCAAAAAAATTACAGCGAACTGTAATAATGCAGAAACACACAAACACACAATATACAAAATATACAATGCAGAAAACAAACACACAAAACAAACACACAAATATCCAAATTAAACTAAAAATACTAATAAAAAAGAATTAAACAACTTCACTCCCTGGTAGCGACGCCAAAAACTTGATGTGTCGTTGTGTAGGTGTTATTTATGTATCAAGTTTTACTATTTATTTTATGCCGACTATACCTAAAAACAACACTTTAACGGGCAGTGTACCCGGTCAATTGTAGTTTCGTTGGTAAGTAGGGTGTCGATTACTAAGAGTGAGAGCGTTAATTCTTATTTCTATCAGTATTTTAGTTATCTATGTTAGTACTAAATTAATCTAATTTATGTTAATCCTAAGTTAAATCTAAACTAATGATAAGGGGGGTTTTCAGCCTGAGAGACTGGCACGAGGTTTGGTTATCTAACCTAAGGTTTTGATGACAAGTAAAGCAATAAACACACACAAGAAGACAAACAAACGATAGAGAAGCGATCAAGAACTAATGTAAGGAAAACATATCAACCATGAATAATCTGATAAAACGTAGGTTTGTTTAATAGTGCAATGATTGACTTATCTTGAAGGGTATATCATTTCTAGACTTAGGCAGTACTTCTTCCTAAGACCTAGACACGCTAATTCTGTCACAATTAGACGCATACACATAAAGCATATTTATATTGATTATAATCTATCTTAGGATCTAAGTAATGGTGCTCTTACTAAACCCTAGCTCTTTGAGACTTTACCCACTTACTGCTTAACGACGATTTATATACTAGTAGTCCACAGTCCGAGTCCTTAACAATGGAATAAGAACGTACTCGTTGATACCAAGGTGACCTTATGGCTCAACTAAGCTCACTAAACTAAAGGCAAAGATAGGTCAATATTTATGATCCTGTGATTCTAGATATATAAATTACAATCTGGAGAGCTATCCCGGACTCTTAGCCTACGCCCAAACAACACCGAAGTTGCAATGCATTAAATATGTAGGACTAGACCTAGTTGAATGATAGGTCGCATACTTAAGCACGTAAACGTATATAAATTGATAAACATAAACAACAATCAATGATAAATTAAGCAATCGAGATAAAAACAAACCAAACATTAGATCTTCATAAACATGGATGATACCTAAAGGTATCAGCCGATAGTCATTGTAAAAATACACATGGTTTGATATATGAACGATTAAAGTAAAGAAACCTCGATCGAACGCGTATTCGGTTGTGCGAAGATTACAAGAGTTTTCTTATGATCTTGAGGCTCTTTTCTGACCTTCTAGGCTCTTCTGATCATCTCTTGGTCGACTTGGTGGTTTAGGGATTCACATGCATACCTCAAATTGAGTTTAGGGTCGTCTATATATAGTGGTCTGGAAGTCGGTTCGATACGGCGTATTGAGAAGCTCAATACGGCGTATTGGATGACTTGGTGTAGGCTCCAAGAATAAAATATTCCAAAATTCTTGCGCAGGAATTTGGATACGGCGTACCCGATTTTTGGATATGGCGTATTGACCAATACGCCATATCCGATTTCTTGGATACAAAGTATTGACTGAAAATGTGTTTTTCTTGATTTTTGGCCAAAGTATCATATACGGCGTATCAATGGCGTATTCTTCAAAGTCAGGAAATGGTCTTGAGTTCTTCAAAGTCTTTAGATACGGCGTATGCTTCTAGGATGACACGGCGTATTGTTGTCAGAATCAACGACTTTCTCAAACTCTTCGTTTATGCTTCAAAACACGTCTTTTTCTCCATCTTTTGCCAAATGCTCCAAAATTACTACAATTCTCAAATATAAACGATTAAGTAAAAATTCTTTGCAATAACTATACAAAATGGGTTAATAATATGGGATAAATGATGCTATAAAATAGACGTTATTTGATGTCATCACCAAACCTCAAGCTTTTTATGATGATGCTCACAAAACTGCTCTTGGTTATCAAAATCCTTTGTATCTTCGTAAAGCTCAACAAAAACAACCTATGTTATATAATGCCAATGTATGAGCTGAAAGACATGATCTAATTTCTGTGTGTGATTCTAAAGAAACACTGATACACGCTGAAGAGAGTCGGTTAAAAATGAAAGAAAAACAAACATAACACAATGATAAACCGATTGATTATGCAAAACTGAATAAACTCTATGATTATTTTGTTCTACAAAAACAGTTGACTACAAAACAAGTCTATTAGTCACCTGTTTCAAAACCAATTTCACTAGTGTGAGTTGAAAAACCAACACTTCCAAAAGTTTTTCCTTAAAAACTTTCAACAACTAGTATGGTCAAAGATTCACTTCAAAAGGTTAAGAATCATCTTGACAAGTTTGATGAGTGAATCAAAGACAGAACTGTTGTAACTACTACTAATTGGGGAAATTGGGGAATGAATTACATTAAAGATGCTTACGAAGAAGAAGTCATACCATTTTTCAAAAACCTAAGAGAATCTTTTAAACTTTTTGAAATGGGTCTTTACAAAGAGGTAAATGAAATGAAAGCAATTTTTAAACAAATGGAAAACGAGGTCGAACAATGTTCTGTAGAAAAGAAATATTTTGAGATTAAGAAGAAACAACTTTTAATCAACAATGATCGACTCTTGGAAGAAAATATCTTGTGTGATGTAATGTGTACATTTTTGCGTTCTTTGCATAGAGTTGATAATTGTGAAAGTTGTAAAAGTCTTGAAATTTAGCTTTTGAATCAACAAGAATCAAACACGTCATTTAACGAGCTATCGAAATGTTTTGCAAAACTTGAGGAATATTGCATTTCTCTTGAACTTTCTTTGCAACATAATAAATAGAAAATGACTTGTGATGAATCTTGGAAAATACATTATGCTCCTTTGATAACAAAAATCAATAACAAATCTTTTGAGATAAATTATCTGAAAGCTCAATTGTAAGAAAAATCAATTGTAGTTAACGAGTTGAAGCAATTGTTAGCTAAATTGAAAGGAAAGAGTCAAGTGACTCTCTGTGAAACAACAAATCTTGATTCTAGGTTTCAGAGACATGATGATGAGAACAGGTCACTAGCTCTTAATGTTTCATCCTTAGTTAAGGAAAGAGAACATCTTAAAGTTAGTTTACAAAAATATTTATGATTCATTCAAGCAGACACAGGCTCAAAACAAACTTAAAACTGAATCTTTACAACAAAAACTTAATAATCAGATTTCTGATTATGCTAAGTTAAGAGCACAGTCACAAGCAAAGTTTTATGAACCACAACTGAATCAGAACGGTATAAGTGTGAATACTAAGTTTACAAAACCTCCAACTTCAGGTAATAAACTTTATTCTGTATCTCCGTTTTTTAAAAACTCAGTTTATTTCTAAAGTTGTTGAGAAAAATGATTTGTCAAAAACTGTCACTTCACACTTGCATACCAACAAGGTAATTGAGAAATGCACAAAAGTTCTTACCCCATGTCTGCTTAGGACTGAGTCAGAACCAGTCAATGTGTACTTTAAGAACAATAGGGCAGTGCATCAAGATTACCTAAAAGTCACTAAAGAGCACGTAGAAATATTACAGGAATTGCTAGAACAGGCTAGAGCTTTAAAACCTTTAGATGAAAATCTAGATTATGCATGTAAGTTTGCTCAGCAAATTCAAGAACTATTAGTGTATGTTTGTGCATCTTGCCCTTATGCACAAAGTGGGAATGAAAAGTGGGCTCCTGTAATAAGTCATAGAAATAAAAATAAGCCTTACGTAGATACATCCAGAACAAACAAAACAATTGTTAATGACACACAAAAGCATGCAATAAAGCAAAATACTCAAAAGACTAACAACACTTTGCTGCCTTCTACAAGACGAGTAAACTATACTTATGCTAGCAGATCACAGCCTAAGAGCAATACAAGGAATGATATGATCCAATGACCATCAAGTAGGAGCAAGAAGAATAAAGTAGAAGCCCAACTTAGGAAGTTTAAGTATGGTTCAAATAAAAATAATCATGTTTCATATTATAATGTGAATGTTAAGAATGTTGCTTAATCATCGAATTTTGAAAATGTTTGCTTATCATGTAATGAATGCTTATTTTCTGCAAATCATGATGCTTGTGTTGTTAATTATCTTAAAGATGTGCAAAAATGTAAAAAGGCTAAATCTGTCAAACAAAAAGAAAAGATTCAATGGAAACCAACTAGAAGAGTCTTTACCACTGTAGGACATAGATAGATACCAACAGGAAGAATCTTTAGCATGGTAGGAACAACGTGCCTCTTATCAAAATTACTCCTGCCACTATAGTGTCTTCAGGGAACAAACTCTAAACCATAAGCATTCCAGTTGTAGCACCTAATGCTAAAACAAGAATGAGATATTTCATTGCCAAGAATTCCCTGATAAGAGCCACATAAATTGTTATGGTCATCCATTAAATAAGCAAATTTTTGCTCTTGTGATAAAATCTTAGGTTCCAGAACGACCGTCCTGGAAGTTTAGATTTCTAGGCGTAACCTAGGATTGCTAACAGCATGGAACCCAATCAAAAGTTAGGGATCCAGAATCTTGTATATATTTCTAATTTTCTTTGTTCTTTTTGTGCAGATTGTAGAAATAGTTCTTTGGTACTTAGATTCTGGTTGTTCGAAGCACATGACTGGACAACGCGATAAGCTCATCAATTTTGTTTCCAAGTTTATCAGTACTGTTAGATACGACAATGATCATTTCGCAGCTATTATGGGTTATGGAGACTTACAGATTAGGAATATATTGATTTCACGTGTGTATTACATCAAAGGACTTAGTCATACTCTATTCTCCGTTGGGTAATTTTGTGATTCGGATCTTGAAGTAGCATTCAAAAAACACACTTGCTTTGTACGTAACTTAGAAGGTGTTGATCTACTTTCGGGATCTCGTGGTTCTAATCTTTATACAATCTCAATGGAAGAAATGATGAAGTCATCTCCAATTTGTTTACTCTCTAAAGCCTCAAAGAAAATATCTTGGTTATGGCATCGTCGTTTGTCATATTTAAACTTCGGTACTAATAATCAGCTTGCAAAACAAGATCTAGACAAAGGTTTGCTCAAGTTGAAGTATGCTAAAGATCACTTGTGTTCAGCATGTCAAATGGGTAAAAGTAAGAAAGAATCCCATAAACCCAATCCTGAACCAAGTACAAATGATAAGCTTCAAATGTTGCACATGGATTTGTGTGGGCCAATACGGGTAGAAAGCATAAATGGGAAGAAGTATATCTTGGTAATCGTCGATGATTATTCTCGATTTGCATGGGTGAAGTTTTTAAGAACAAAAGACGAGACTCCAGAAGTGATAATTAAATTTTTAAAACAAGCTCAAGTAAGTCTACAAGCAACGGTCAGATATCTTCGCACAAATAATGGAACTGAATTCATAAATCAAACATTGAGGTCATATACAAATGATGTTGGCATTACTCACCAAACTTCAATAGCCAGAACTCCACAACAAAATAGTGTCGTTTCAATAGCCAGAACTCCACAACAAAATAGTGTCGTTGAAAGGCGTAATCGTACATTGGTAAAGGCTACTCGAACTAAGCTAATTTTTTCCAAATCTCTGTTATTTTTGTGGGCAGAAGTTGTTGCCACTGCTTGTTATACTCAAAACAAATCCCTTATCCATACCCGATACAATACGACTCCATATGAACTGCTCAAAGACCGTAAACCAGATCTGAAGTTTCTTTACGTTTTTGGTGCATTGTGTTATCCAACAAACGACGATGAGGATCTTGGAAAACTGAAGCCAAAAGCAGATATTGGAATCTTCATTCGTTACTCACCATCCAAAAAGGCTTACCGAATCTACAATAAATGAACTCGGTTGATAATGGAAACCATTCACGTACAATTTGATGAACTTACACAAATGGCTTGTAAACAACACGTTTTAGGACCCGAACTTCATTCTTTGACTTCTGAACACATCAGTTAAGGACTCGTACCTTATAGTGCTCCCTTAACATCCAGCAATCCACCATCTAAGAAGGATTTGGATATTTTGTTTCAACCTATGTTCGATGAGTACTTCAAACCTCCACAAAGTGTTGTATCTCTGACCATTTTCACTACAACTCTACCACAAGATACAACCGGGGCAACTTCTTCAATTTTTATTGATCAAGATGCACCATCTTCAAGTACTACACCAAACACTGAAACAATTTCAACTCCAATCCTGGATGCTAATGTTGAAGAGCCAAATCAAGAAAATGAAGATGCAGAGTTTGACAGTGATACATTTACCAATCCATTTGCTCCTCCCGATACCAATCCTACTGAGTCATCATCATCAAGGATTGTAGATACTTCAAACATGCATACTTTCCAATAACCACATTCTCACATCCGAAGATGGACGAAGGATCATCCGTTAGTAACAATCATTGGCAATCCATCCAAACATCTTTCTACAAGACGCCAACTCGCTACCGATGCCATATGATGCTATCTCCATGCATTCTTAACGAAAGTCGAGCTGAAGAATTAAAAAGAAGCATGAAGGAATCTAGCTGGATTGAAGCCATGCAAGAGGAGATTCATGAGTTTGAAAGACTTGAAGTATGGAAATTAGTACCAAGACCATCCAATGTTATGCTCATAAACCTAAAGTAGATCTTTAAGGTGAAACTCGATGAACACGGGGGTGTATTAAAGAATAAGGCTCGGTTAGTGGCAAAGGGTTATTGTCAGGAAGAGGGGATGGACTTTGAAGAATCATTTGCACAGGTTGTGTGTATAGAAGCCATTCGCATCTTCATCGCCTATGCTGCTCATAAAAATATGATGATATATCAGATGGACGTGAAGAGTAAAGACTTCTTTCCTAAATGGAAATCTCAAAGAAGAAGTATACGTCAGTCAACCAGAAGGATTCATTGATCAAGATCATCCAAACCATGTTTTTCGATTGAAGAAAGCTTTATATGAAGTGAAACAAATAGGCTTGGTATGATCTATTGTTAAAGTTCCTTCTATCTCAGAAATTTATAAAAGGTGCAGTTGATCCGACGTTATTCACACGAAAGGAAGGAGAGCACATCTTATTGGTACAAATCTATGTAGATGACATAATATTTGCCTCCACAAATCTTAGTTTCTGTGATGAATTTGCAAATCAAATGAACAAACGTTTTAAGATATCGATGAAGGGAAAAATGTCATTCTTTTTAGGACTACAAATTTCTTAAAATCCAAGAGGCATCTTCATTAATCAATCTAAATATGCTCTTGAAATGCTAAAGAAATATGGTTTACACCAATGTGATGCTGTTGACACTCCCATGGTGGAGAGGTCAAAACTTGATGAGGATCTAAAAGGGACTCAAGTTGACCCTACTCGTTATCGTAGTATGGTCAGATCCCTCATGTACCTCACATCAAGTTATCCTGATTTTGTGTTTGTGGTCTGCATGTGTTCTCGGTATCAAGCAAAGCCTACCAAAAAGTACCTTACTGTGGTTAAACGGGGCTTTCGAAACCTAAAAGGAACCATTACTATAGGTCTATGGTATCCGAAGGACACCGGATTTGATCTAACAGCTTTTGCACATGCAGATCATACAGGTTGCCAAGATTCAAGGAAAAGTACTTCGGGTGAAAAGTTAGTAAGTTGGTTGTCCAAGAAACAAAAATGCACCGCAATCTCTACAATTGAAGCAGAATATGTCTCCTTGTCTGTTTTTGTGCACAGATCCTATGGATGCGGTCACAGTTAACTGACTATGGACTTGACTATAACAAGATTCCGTTGTACTGCGACTCCAAGAGCGCCATTGCCTTGTCTTGCAACACCATTCAACACTCAAGGACGAAACACATTGCAGTTCGATACCATTTCATCAAGGAATAAATTGAGAATGAGATTGTTAAGCTTTACTTTGTCAAGACGCATGTAGGTTCTGTGTTTAGGATCTGACTAGCCTTTGTAAGACGATAGATAACTTGGATAAATCCAAATCAACTATATAAGAGACACTGACTATGAATATCAAGTGTTAATGCGGAATCTTAACACAAGAATGAAGAAGAAATAATAATTCTAAATTGCTATTAAGCTCTATGCTTCTATTGATATTTCTCAAAACGTACTTCTTAACATTGTGCCTTAGGGTTCCTCTTATACACCAAGGAAACCCTAATGGGCTTTACAAACGTCAAAGGATAATACATATCCTTTCCTAAGATATCTCCTAAGATATCTCTAAGATAACTATTACTATTCTGTTACATAAACAGACTTAACTATAAACAGAACTAACTATGACCAGTACTAACTCTAGTACTGCTACTCTACCAGTACTAACTTAGTACTGCCAGACTTAACTTAGTACTGCCAGTATTAACTCAATACTAACAGAACTAACTATTACTACCAGACTTAACTGTTATACTACCAGTATTAAGTCTGTTACAATCTATTTTCCCAATAATCCTCCCCTAACTTGATCTTCACTTGTGAACTTCAAGTTCCTTCAAAACATTCTTGATCTTTACTTTAAACACTTTAAGCTTTCTGAGGATGTTGTAAATAGAATTCTTCAAGTTATTCTTGATCTTCAACACTTCAAGTCTTCTCTTTTTATCTTTGCAGCAACTATTCTTCAAAGCTCTTCAGCAAACCATCATATCAGCAACATTGACAATTAAGTACATCAAATCATAAAGTTTCAGTCTATTCTCATCACTTCCAGGTGTGTTAACTCCTGTGAGAGGTGAATCATTGAAAATTTTAAATGGATTTGATGTCTCTTTACCAGTTAGCCATTCACTCTGGAGTAGTCAGTCCTTTGGCCACCAGAAAGGTGCATGTCCATGGTTAACTGAAAACCATTTCAACTCTCAGTACATGAAACATTGGTGAGTTGAATACCATATGGTTTTTGGCAAACCATGACAGCCATAAACGGATTTGATATGCCTTTACCTGTAGCCGTTTGCTCAGGGCTAGTCAATCCTTTGGCACCTAGAAAAGGTAAATTCCATGGTGGATTGATAACCATGTCAACTCTTTGTACATGAAACTTGGTGAGTTGATATACCATCCACTTTTTGGTAAAGTGTCAACCATCTAATATGGATTTGCAATTTGTCTTTACCATAAGCCATAATCTTATGGACTAGTTATGGTTTTTCCACAGCCTTTACCACAAGCCATAAACTTGTGGGCTAGCCAACTCTTCACTTAAACAGATATGGTGAGTTGAAAACCATACAACTTATTTGCAAGTTGTCAACCATAGAACGGATTTGAGAAGTCTTTACCAAGAGCCGTTTGCTCCTGGACTAGCCAGTTCTTATGTTGATTAGACATGGTGAACTGATAACCATTTGTTGTGTTAGTGCATAGCACCTCCACCAAGTGTTATCCTTCTCATCTCTATCTAGACTTCTAACTCTTCAGACTTCACTACTTCCTAATACCAGCTTGCTTTTCCATCATTTTTAACATTTTGTATCAATTCTCATCTGGCTTTCCTCCTTGTAGTTTCTTATCTAGCATGGCTTTGCACATTTGGTACTTTAAAGTACTGCCTCATATAACGAGTAGTCAAAGTACTGCCATTATCGTATTTTCAAACAGAAATCTCTCCAATAATAAGAATTTGGAAGATTTCTCTCATATTGGTCAAGAGATGAATGATAAAGATGGTCAAAGATATGATTTTGGATCAAAAGATAATTAATTTGGTCAAAGATAATTAATTATAAGTCAAAGTACTGTCTTAGTTATAGGAACTGAAAAAGGGTTTAAAACGTTATGTTTAGTATTTACTTGTAATAAGTATTTAGTGATAAGAATCATTTAGTATTTCGTGTTAGTCAGGGACAGTACACCTACTAGAGGTTATCCTTATTCTATAAAAGGATCCTACAGAAAGGCATTAGATAAAAAAAAAAAAAAAAACTAGATTAACCCAAAAACACTACAAGAATTAGTATTATATTTAGGGATCGTGCAACTTTAGGCAGATTCAAAGGTTAAATAGACAATCTTTGAGAAACTATTGAGTGTTCTTCATAGATATTGTAACTAGTTTTCCGCATAGTAACAATATTATATCCAGTTGTTTTTTCTTGCTACTAACTTGGATTTATTCAAGGAGGTAACATCCTTTACAGGTTAAAGGGTTAGTATACTAAAGGAATAACGATCCTACAAGTGGTATCAGAGCCTGTGTAGAGACTCTGATCAAGAAGAACTTTCATCATTCGAAATCGTTCCAAACTGCCAAAAGATGTCAGAACTGAACCTAATCCCACCTGCCTTCATCTGTCACACCCTTCTTGATGATTGGAGCAATAAGAGATGATGCAGACCATGTGGATCTTGGACAAGATGGAACTTTGGAGTTTATGACTTGGTAGCGACGGGAGCTGATAATGCATCCAAAAATAGCTCTTGCTTTAATGGCTACAAGCACAACCGATTCTTCTAACTCCAAGGTACCAACTTGTGTCAAAATGTAGTAAATCTTATAAAAAGTTGCTTGAAAACTATCAAACTGAAAGAGATAATTTTCAAAGGGCTAGGTCTGAAATTCTAGGATATCAAATGAGCTTAGAGTCATTAGAAGTCATGCTTAAAACACATGAAAAGAATGATAAACGCATTGGGGTGATAAGTATGAACGATGGAATATGACTTAAAGATAAGAGATTTGAACTAAAAGAAAAACAAAAGAAAGAACCACCAAACAAGACGAATTAAAACAAAGGGAAGAAACATAAGTAGAAAAAAAAGGAAAATATAAATATTATTAAGGGATTTTAAATTTTTTTCACAGTCTTTAAAAGAACGAGATGATTTCAAAGTAAAACTTGAAAAAGTTCAAATGCTTTCATACTTCTAAAACGAAGTCCTAAAACCAAACAAAGATATGTTCTGATTAAGTCATGTATTAGGATTTGGGATTTGAAGTCCTAGTAGTGTATGGAAAGTGACAATACATCTGGGATGAAACCTTGACAGATCATTGTATGAAAATTTTCAAAAGAGAAAAAGGCATACAAAGCAGTACCCTCCACCCACAGGTACAATTAATTTCACCGAGGGCAAATGTCTCCTTTACAGGGATAGATGAACTAGCTATTAGGAATAAGGTCAATAATCAAGAGAAAATAAAGTCTAGTCAACCAGAAATTGATAGAAATAAAGTCATAATTGAAGATTGGGTTGATAGTGATGATGAAGAGACTGATTTTTCAGAGAGTCAAAAGGAAACTTTTTTAACACAGAGAATAGGTGAAGAATCCTTTTGAAAACAAAGATGTCACCAAAAAGTCAAAACAGTGTTGGTCAAGAATCAAGGACAAAGGGACTTGGGAACAAAGGGGGTAAACTATGTTTTGTATGTTACAGTCCTAATCATCTTATTAAGGACTGCAATCTACATGAAAGAACCTTCCAACACACCCAAACTCATAAATCTAAGGGAACACAGGGTTCAAAGGTAAAACAAGACAATTTGGAAAAAACATCAAAAAGTGAACCATAGTAATTTCGCAAGAAACTCTAGGTATCCTCACCAAAGGAGAATCCCTTTATTATTCCCATCAGCATTACTTACAAGGGATGGTTGATAAGTACAGCTGAGACCAAAAATGACACAAACAGTACCTTTCAAAGTACTGCAATAGTGAACTTATCAAGGTACACTGGCTTGATCTAGAGTACCTAACAAGCAGGTATTTTCACGAAGTACTGATGGAAGTTATTATCCAAGGATGGATAGTAGAAGACCTAGAATCTCAAGTTATTTACCATCATCGAGGTCTTCTACTACAAGGACTCCTAATAGACCACAAAGACTCAAGAAAATTGTTAAATCAATCTGGGTAAAGAAAGGAAGTACTGTTGGATCCCAAGCAGTACTTCCACAAACTGTCAAAAAGAGTGCAATGATAAGTCCAAAACAAACATGGAAACCAAAAAGGAAATATCTAGATTCTGTGAATAGGGATAATGGATCTTACATACTCAAGCAATTTGAGTATGTAACTCCATTAGGGGTATCCAAGTCAGTTATGACTTGGGTCCCTAAAAGAGTCTAATTCTTTAACTTGTTTGTACAGGGCAATCCAGAAGAGGATCTCAAGGATTACGCTATTATTGATAGTGGTTGCTCTGGAAGTATGACAGGAGACAAGAACAAACTCTCAGATTTCAAGGATTACAAAGGCTAATTAATATGGTCAAGGTTCAACTCTTTGGTAGTCAATATTGGTATGATGAACCCATAGCTACGTTAAGGGAGGATTGCTTGTAAAGTATGGACCTATTGAAAAGAAGATTTGATGCTATTCTTAAGGGGAGGTATAAAGTCAAAGATGATTGACTTTTTAAGTGATGATGAACTGTGAAGAAATCAGACTGAATGGGAAATCATAAGTTGAAGATGAGAGTGAGATAGCCATTACATTGATACATCTATTCATTTTGTGGACAACAGAAGATGGTGATGATTCTTAAACAACTGGTATGATTTATCAAGACTTTTCTTTGAGATTAACATATGTTGTTTTAATAAAAAGTCTTAAACTGTGAACAAGCAGTACCTTATTCAAAGTACTGCTAGTGTAAAACAAACATATATACCTTGATGAAGGTACTGCTAGTTAAAAAGTTGTTTTTGAAATATTGTGAAGATTTGAGTGTGCAAAAAGATTAGGGCACGAGATATTCGAAGGTCAAAACTGTTTTAAGGGATTGAGTTTGGTTTAACCACCACACAGCAAATGGTATTCAATTCACCATGTCTTACAAACATAAGAATTGACTAGTCCAAATCAAACAGTTTTGGTAAAGACATCTCAAATCTGTTGATGGTTGACAATTTACCAAAAATTGTATGGTGATCAATACACCATGGTATTACACTGAATTATTGGCTAGTCCTGAGCAAACGGCTACAGGTAAAGACTAATCAAATCCGTTTATGGTTGTAATGACTTACCAAAAGTCATATAGATGGCAACACACTATGATTCATGTTCTGAGTGTTGAAGTGGTTTTCAGTTTACCATGGATTATTACCTTTTCTAGGTACCAAAGAACTGACTAGCCCAAGAGTGAATGGCTACTTGGTAAAGGCTCATAAAATCCATTTATGTTGCTGAAAAGACCTGTTGCTGGATTGCTGAGAAAACAATCTGTTTTGAGAAAAGACAATTATTTTGAAGAATGTGAAAGTTTCAAGATAAGAGTTTCCTTTCAAGATGTCCCAACATGATTGGTACAAAGATACTGCTCAAAAGGATGAAGATTAAAAGATTGAAGGCAAGTATTGCTACAATGACAAGGACAGACTGAAGCTGAACAAAGTAACCAACTATCAAGAAACTTGAAGTCAAGCAAGTGGAATTCAAGTTAGGGGAGGATTGTTGGGAAATACAAGTCTGAAAGTCAAAGTACTGTCAGTACATTTAAAGTACTGCCTTCATATTAAAGGAGAGTCAAAGTACTGCCAGTATATTCAAAGAAATCTTCAAAAGATAAGAATTGGAAGATTCTCTCATATTTGGTCAAATGCATAAAGATTTCTGGGACATCTGCAGAGATAGTGAAAGCCTTGAAGCACGAGGAGTTTTTAACAAGATCAATGACCACTTGAAATGTCTCTTCCTTCTCTGGCATTGTGGTTTCTAGTCTAACATTGGTTGAGCTAATCTTAACTCTCTCAGTGTATGGAACCCAACAGATATATACATAACAGATATATTTTAGTGATTAGTTTGGTTATCCTTGATGATATTATTAATTGATCCCGTTCGAACACACTCTATATAATATAATATATAAGTATATAAGGATTAGTCCATAATAGTATAGTAAGTATTTTCCGTCGGGTTCGAGAAACAAACTTTTAACCAAAGTTGTCTCAAAAACCTATCGGGTCATTTTCCCTCGACGAAGCGTGAATTGAAAATCGGTTAAGTTCGTGATCGCGTGTTTTGAATGGTTTCAAAGATTTAGATTTAGTTATCTATTTCTACTAATCTAGTGCAAAAACAAACAAAGGTAAGCTAAAAACGAAGGAAATTTGAAATCAAACACGAAAACGTTAACGGGATTAAAGAAACGAGCACTAAAACTTAAAATGAGCAGAAATAACCCTACAAGAGCTAAACTAATTTTCCTAAGTTCTAACTGGCTAATAAAAATTTTCAGAAAAAGAATTTTAATTTTTTGACTTTTAGATTTTTTATTATGAATTAAAAATACTTTTAATGAAAATTAAATGTAAAAAATAGTAAATGAATTTTATAAAAACTGGAAAATTAAGGGAAAGTCTATTGATCTATAAAGAATCTAAGAAAAAAAAAATGAGCTAACCAGCTTATACGAATAAGCTACAAATAAGCCTGAAAGAGCTTAAGGCTTAAACTACTAACAAGGGTTAAAGGAATTAAAGTGCAAAGCTATAACGGAAAGGACCCAAGGGCGAGATGGTTTGTGTGTGTTGTGTTGAAGCTTTGAAAAGGTTGAGGAGGGTAGAGGTCAGGGGTTCGAGCCTTGCTCACCCCTGACTTCCCCACTTCCCTTTTTTTATTTTTTTGTAAAAACTCTAAAAAGAAAAATTATAAAACAACTTTTAACAAACAGCTTTTGTAAAGACAGTTCTTTTAAAACATCTAAATAAGCTATAATTAAGTTTATTAAACAGACAGAAGCACTTAATATTTTTTAAAACTTTATTAAAACTCAAAGGCACAAAATAAGCTTGGAATAAGCTAAATAGAATCAAAATAAGCTACACTACACTATTACTAACCTAATGAACAAGCAGGAACAAGAATTAAGCAAAAAGAAATAGCCATAAGCTGAAACATTCAAATAAGCTTTTGGTACAAAACTGTATACCAAAACAGACAAACAACAACTTTTGAGCTTATTTTTAGGCATGAAAACAAAACGTTATGGTAAAAAGCCATGTACCTATTTAAAGCTCATCTTCTAAACTACTTATAACATCAATCAAAAAGCAGTTTGAAATCTAAATGAACTAAGAAATTGCTAATTGAAAAAGACAGTAAGACTCAGTGCATGCTGAGTGTTACTTTTTATTTTGAAAAGACAAAAGTACTGATTTAATGCTTAAAAAACAGATAGACAAATAAGCTATTTTCAACAAATTAATCTCAAACTAATGAAATATGTCCTAAAAACTACTTATGCTCTAAATTCTAGAAGCTAATAACTATCCTAACTAGCTTAAATTCTAACTTGAAAAAGGGCTTATGCTTCTGATGCAGTTTGCAATTTTTTTAAACAAAACTCAAAATCAAAGAGTGCATGCTTAAAGACTTGCTTCTAACACTTTTAGAATAACTAAATAAGAACTATTGAAGCAATAAACACAGCTAGAACTAATTTGAGCTTAAAATGCATAGAACCTTAGACTTATTATCACAGATGCTAAAAATTACTTAAAAAGTTTGATTAAAACTGGTTAATCCTAACAATAACTTTAAATCCTATTATCATAAACCTCAATATGTAGTTGAAAGTGAATTTCAAGGTTCAAAAGACTATGGACAGTACTAACTCTAGTTAGTACTGCCATAAGCCAAACACCCCTTTAGTTTCTTAGAACCAATATTAACCTTATGAAAATGAGATTTAAGGCACAAAATACAAATACCAGATAGTTATAAGCTTCTAACAAACCTAATGAGCAAATTTAAGCAAACAAATAAGCAAAAGTAATAAGCTAACAACTATTGCTAATATTTTTGGTATTTTTAACTGTCTTATAACTAAAACTTGGAAACTGAATTTTAATCTAACAAATGATTAAAACTAACATTAAACAACAATAATAAGCATGATTAAGCAGATCTAAACTATATTAAGCAAACAATAAGCATGTTAAACTAAATAGAACATTATAGCTAGAAAAATAAAATGACAGCAAGATATTAAGAAAAGGAAAAGAGAATAGTACCTCCACCTCAGCTAAACAGAGGTGAATGCTTAATTAAGCTTAATCTACAAGCTCTGGCTTGTAAATAACAAGCCAGTAAAGTCCAATAAGCCCTTCCTAAACTGGCTTATCATCCAATAACCAAGCTGAGGTAAATTTAAGGGAGGATATGAGTATTAATAAGCTTAGTTAAGCTTTGAGAACTTAACTAAGTGACAAGCTAGCTTAAGAGTAACAGAGAGAGCTTATTAAGAGATTATTTATTTAGCAAAATTCTTATAAAAGTAAAACACAATAGCTTATTTAGAGCTTAAGAGATTATTCAAAACATAAGAGTAAAAAGTAAATTTGAACAGAACTTGATTTAAACAAAAACAGAATTTTATTAACTTCAAAAGAGATTACATTACTTTTAAACGGAAATTACATTAAGAAAACAATAATAAGCTAAAAATAAGCTAAAAATAAACTACCTACTCTACTCCTACTCCTAGATATCTTTGTGAGAGAGGAGAGCTCTCTTTTTATAGGGCAAGAGTGAAGCTTCTAGCCCTTCTACACGCTCCTCTTGATCTTCTAATCATGACCATCCATTTAATACCAATCATTGGATCTCAATATTAGCCATTGGATTGGAATTTGAGCACACGGATTGCCACGCTGGCAATCCAATAATTGGCTACCCCTGTGCTTATTTTGCACTTGTTTTTAGTGTGAAATTCCCTTCTAAGTGTGTTTGTTTGAAACCCACGTGTCCTCCCTTGTGTCCTTTTGACCAATCATGAGCTCTTGATGACGTTTCCCTTTGCTAGCATGGAGCTTGGTATTAGAATCTTCGAGCCATGTAGTTAATTGAAGGGAAATGGGTTTAACCCTCTAATTTTCACGCAGAGTTATTTAGGGGAGACGGTGAATAGTAAAACTACTTTTCCCGCCCCCTAATTCCTTTTATAACTTGTTTGTTTGACCCGGTGAAAAAGGGTTGTTGACTTGGGCTATATAAGGGAAATGGGCCACATGTTTTAATTTGGGCTCGGGTAAAAAGGGTTAAGGGTTAAAAAACTTTACTTAACGACCGTTAGTCTTTTATATTAAAAGGACTAACGGTGTTATTAATTTTAGGGCTTGTGGTGCAATTGATTTAACAATAAGGGTTGTTTTGGTATTTTGAGGGTTTTGTCATTTAATGGTTTGACCAATGTTTGACCATGGTTGACTTTTGCTAGCAAACTCCCGGCTCTTGTGCATTCTTTCCATTCTCGTGTCCGGTTTTGTCTATTTTTGCTTTGATTTTGTCCATTTTTTCAATATCCGTACCTGCACATACAAACACAAAAACAAGCATATATTTGCCATTTTTATTATGTTTTTGGTCTTTTGGGTTCGTTTTTCAAGGTAAAAGGTATGTGTAAAATAGCACATACCAAATTCCCCCATACTAAGGTATTGCCGTGTCCTCACGCAATGTTATATGCCTTAAAACCAAATACCTCAAAAATTCCCCAAACTAAATCTTTGAAAAGTAGCAAAGACTTTTGTGGGGAGAGTTAAGAAATCATAAGTTTTAAAACACCCTATTTTCCCATTTTTCAAAACTTTTTCCATTTTTTTATGAAAACTAAACTAGAATATTCCGACTTTTGTTATTTCCATAACTGTTAGGGATCATAAAACAAGATGCATTTCGATCCGAGAATGCCCCACCGTTTAGGGATCATAGAACAAGATGCTTTCGATCCGAAAAATGCCCACCAAAAAGGAAAAATTCATCGTTTCTCTTCTCACGGACTTTTCACATCGCTGCAAACATAGCTTAAAACGAAATCACAGATAAATAATTCACTTAAGATGCTAACACTACTCATATTAGGCAACTTGTGAACTTTTCACTCCGTCAATTATTATAATCTTTAGGTGAATGTGCTATTTTGAATTTCAACCGTGGATCAACGTTTTGCAAAATTCTATGTTTCACGTTCCACCCGAGAATAATGAGTTTGAAGGCGAGATCATCCCATGTAGCGACTTTCGTCTTGGCACATCCCAACCTTGCGGCTAAGTGACCAGGCTTTTGACACCCCACAGAGACTAGTATTGGGACTCACGGACCTTAGGTTTCAAAAACTCTCAGGTTTTCCGTTTACACGTAGCTTATTTAAAAACTTAATATATAATAGTCAAAGTTCAAAAGCATATTTAAATTTAACAAAAATAGATCTATTTATTAATTCAAACTTAATTTTAAACATAACATTAATGCAATTGTAACCCTCGACCTTTTAGAAGGCTGCAACATCGGTTGTGAGCCGGCAAGATGCAGCAAACTTTTATCAGTCTCGGATTTTTATTCTTACTATGGGCTTTCTTTAGAAGACTACCACATCGGTTGTGAGCCGGCAAGAGGCAGTAAACTTTTATCAGCACACGGTTTTTATTTTTATTATATATATATATATATATATATATTTACATTTTATATTTTATTTTACTTTATATAGAGAAGACTTCTTTTTGAAAAATTCAAATATAAGTTTGAACTAAGACTAAATTTTTTTCTATATACTACATAAAAAATTGTTGATTTAAGTTTAATCTACAAAAATAGCACGTATTATTAATCCGGTTAGGAGCTTGTGGGACAAAAAGCCATAGATTACATACATGAGCTCTTAAGATTTCCAAATAATTCTCGTTTAGCATCCCACTCATACTTAACTCTATCATTTTTCGTTCTTCGCGAAAATCGCGAACGCTTAGCCTAAAAGTTAAGGAACAAGCTAGAGCTCAACACGCTCGATCGAGTTAAAATTTATTCTTATTCTACCCAGCAGGAAAGTCAAAATTGTGACAAAACACTTATTTTATTTTTGAAAAATTTTAAATTTTTTCATTTTTTTGAAATTTTGGTGGTAAAAACGGGATTACGTGAAAACAACGGCTGCAGGCACAATCAAATCGATAGATTCTCTCCATACTAAAACTATACATTGTCTTCAATGTGAGATTCCCCCATACTAATTTCAATGCATATTCTTGATATAAAAAGGGTCTCAACGCAAATTTAAAGCCGTTTATTAAGTATGCTAAAGATAAACGTTAGTCGATAAGATTTTAGGATATCGGATTCCCTAAATGAAGCTGAGGATATGAAGCTCGAATGTATGAATGGACAAAACCATGAACACGAGAGTCTTCAAAATCCGGGCAATCCTGGACAATAAAAATCACAAAACACGAAACACGAGAAAAGAAAGGCTAGCCCCCTCGCATTAATTGTTAGAAAATAGATAAGAAGATAGAAATGCTTGTTTTTGTTAACCGAGTCACGAGCTTGACTCGACCCTGAATTAGGTTGTCCATAGGGAAGCAAATGGAAAAGAAAATCTCAATCGGGCTTTCATTAATGTTAGGATAAACATTAAAGTACATGAAAGTTCCATCCCGATGAGATGCCACCGGCTCTAAGTGGAGATGTCGGGGTCAAAAATTGTGTCTTCACTCCTGGTGGAGAGAAGTAAAGGAGAATCCACAGGGTAAGTGCGATACGGGAGAAAAATCCGAATGACAAATGCGAAGGAATCGTCATCTTCAACATTCTGAGAAACAACAATCTCACCTCCTCCTAGGTCAAAACATTCCTCTTCATTAAGCTCATCAAAATTGTTTATCACGGGTGCATCGGGCTCAATGTCGAAGGTAAAACGCTCATACTCGAGAATAGGATCATCGTTGAGTAAGTTGTCAAGAAAAATAATATCCTCTTCCGAGTCAAAATCGCTCTCAATACCCGGAGGTATCGAGTCTTCCGAAACAAGAAATGTATCAACCTCCTCTACAAGAAAGTCACTATCCACAATGGGAATAAGAGAAAATGAGGTATTTTCAAGCATAAAAGGAATAGAAGGAGTGAGTTTCAATGCTTCGATCTTATCAACGAGAAGATTTACGTTTAATAATTTCTCACGAAGAATCTCGTCCTCTATTTGAAGAGTATCATTGTCATTTTCTCCTTCTTCTTCATCAAACTCGTCTTCATCAAAATTGTCTTCATCAGTTCCCGGTAAAATTAGATCAATAAAATCGAGCTCACCGACGAACTCCTCGGGAAGAAAATCAATCTTAGGAGATGTGATCGAAATATCTCGACTAAGCAAAGAGTTAATAAGTCCACATTCGGCATCAACATCACAAATATCTTTAGAAATACCCTTAAACTCACTCGGGATTGGGACAAGGTTCTCAACACTAGACTTTTTTGTTTTCGAAATAGTGTTAAGATGCTCGTCCCCCATACTTAGAGAGTTATTGGGCTCCTCGATTGGTAAGTCTGGAGTGATTGCTTTAGTCTTTCTATATATAATAGTATACTCATCATCGTCATCGTAAAAGGTAGGACGATTCTAGTTTGGACAATTAATATATTCTAATAGCTCCTCATTAATATTTCGCACATCTTCAAGGAGTTTACTTATCAATTCTTGAATAGATGCTTATCCCCCATACTTAGAGAGTTATCAGGTTCTTCGGTTGGTAAATCGTGTGTGATTGCATTAACCAAAGAAATCTGAGGCGTTTTATTCAAAGGAATAATGCTCTCCTTGTGAATAACTTTAAAATTCTTTAAACACGGTGAAATTCGAGTTTGATGTTTAGCTGTCGGCTCTGCAATATTCTTCACTTCCTGCTTTTCCTTATCGAGATGTTGAGAATTAATAGAGAGAAGTTTAGAATTAAGAGCACTTTCAAATAGATCATCAACATTATTATGAATACAATAAAGCTCTTTTTGTCGACAAATTTCAAGCAAATCTAGCATCGTATCTTCCATATTTTGCTTTTCCTCTTCACAAACTTTTGTGCCACACGTTTCTTCAATTAGTTGACGAAAGACGGAATTTGGTGAGGGAACTTGCTTTTCCTGAGTTGCTTGCTTTTGGGCAAGTAATTCTTGCTCTCTTTGAGCTGCAAGTAAAACCTCCTGCTTATGTAACTCTTGATTCATTCTTTCTGTAAAATCTTCCATCATTTTATAAAGCTCGTTCTTTGTTTCACTATCAAAGAAAGAAATGACTTCTGGAATTTCTTAAGGCTGATGACTGTCGAACTGCTGCGGGGGTTGAATTTGGTCACAACCGAATGAATTAGAATAATTGAAATTTTGGTTCATCGGTTGACACTAAAAATTTTCATGAAGAACCCTACAATTTTCACAAGGAAATTGGTGTGGTTGACTCGGAAAATAATGTAGAGGTTGGTTAAATCCAAGGTCTTGATTGTATAAGGGACCCTGATCAAAGACGGGTGTGTTCCCTGTTTGAAAATCGTAACCTGAATTAGAATTCCCTCCACAAAATTCACATGAGTATGTCTCGTATTGGTATTATGGCAATGGAGTCCAAAATTTCTTACCAAATATTGACAGGACTCCTATATTCTTATGAGACCCTAAAAGTTGCCCCTAAACCTTACCCTTTATAAACCTCAATTAGAAAATTGTTTTCACAAACTGACCCAATTTGCCCCAGAAAAACAGAATCTCTCCAAAGTTTGGTACAAAGCCTGACCACTTTAAAAATATATTATTTTCTACAAAAAATTCAGAGACCTCACACAATAAATAAGTTAACCACAAACCAAAGTTTAGCTTCCATATGAAGATTAAGTATTTTATAAAATTCAAATTCAAAAGTCAAAAATATTTCGCAGTTTTGTGACGAGTCTTGCAACTGATATTTGACCGACTTCCCGAACCTCAAAAACTGTTTGGGGGGGAGCGGATTTTCTAAATAAACTCGAAAAGCTACAGTTTAAATAAAAGAATCAGTTAATTCATTGCATTCTCTATCAAGATATAATGCTCCGTGAAGTTGGACAAACTTTTCTCCAGAAATTCAATTCCCAATTTAACCAACTAACCCTCATAACAAATAATAATAATCACCTAATCATGCAAGTAACATCAATCATAACACTAATACCATTAAAATCAGTAATCTATTAAAACCTCCAAGTTTTTATAATCCCTAATTAATTTTCTTATAATTAACCTATCCATCAACGAGATATTAATCAAAACAATAATTAACAAGTTTAGTTCATTCCCTTAATTCTTGAATAACAA
The DNA here is from genome assembly GCA_026074375.1 of Tanacetum coccineum. Taxonomy (NCBI): domain Eukaryota; kingdom Viridiplantae; phylum Streptophyta; class Magnoliopsida; order Asterales; family Asteraceae; genus Tanacetum; species Tanacetum coccineum. The sequence goes on along the minus strand of BQNB010005826.1, from coordinate 42,681 downwards.
AAAAATTTTTTTTTACTTCATCATGAATGTTCGCAATCAAAAAAGAAGAAATATTTAGGTTTTTTTTTATTGTATTTATACTTAGCCAAACCTAACTATTACTAAAACATCTTTTGTTTTTCCTTTCTTTTCCTCTTTTTTTCCAACCGGACCACTCCCCTTTTTTTTTAATTTTTTTTTTATTAATTAGTTTTGGATTAACATAGACTAAAATTTTCGTAATTTATTTAATCCATGATAACTATACCTTTTTATTTAAACGTAAATTACCTACGCTTTCCTAAAAATTAACTTTTCATTTCTAAACTCACACTTTCTATATTATGGAAAGTTACACATAACTTCCATAATTGTCTTTTCACACTTGCTCAAAATCTCATGCTCTATAGGAAAAGCTGATCATCATATTTCTAAAATAATCTCATTCAACACGCTGCATAAACTTCTCATTTCTAGTCATATAATTCACCAAATCAACATAAAGTCGCATAAAATAACAACACAATTAAATCTAAGAGCACATTCTAAAACCTGATCAAATCACCGGTAGCTACATTATCCCCACCTTAAGGGATATCTCGTCCCAAATCACTATGCGATCCACATGCTACTGCTACAGCAAACAAATGAGATACTTCGACTTCATATGGTCCCTCACGTTCCCAAGTATAACTCTAGGCCACCTTAATCCCTCTAACTTTCACAATCGGATCCTAGCTACGCTTTTACTCTCTTAATTTCCTCGCCTTTATCTCACAGGCTCTTCAACAAAACCAAGTCGTTGTCACTTTAATTTCATCTAAAGATACATGCAATCCTTTCCTGGACCAAACCACTTCTTCCTCAAGTTAACAACATAAATGTTCATGCACACCCTAAATAACTCATCAGCAACAACCTTAAATCGATAACAACTGGTCCATCCACTCAAGACCTCAAACGAACCCACATACCTAGGTGACAGTTTTCCTTTCTTTCCGTAACGCATAACACCGTTCCAGGCGATACTTTCAAACAACACTCTAATCCCTAACATTTAATTCTACCATTTTCCCAGACGCTATCAGCAAACTCTCTACGATTTCTCGCCGCTTGAACTTCTCCTAATTACCATACCTTGTCAGTCGTTTCCCTGTACCAACTCAGGACCGAACAATCTACCTTCTCCTATCTCCGCCCATAAAAAACTTGTGACCTACACATTCTTCATATAAGCCTCGACTGAGCACTCGAATCTACTATGGTAACAATTATTATAAGAAAAACTCGGCCCAACTAATTGATATCCCAGCTACCACCAAAATCTATGACAAAGCTCACAAGCATATCCTCCAAATCGGTATCGTAAACCTCACTATCTGTCCATTGTTTGAGGATGATAAGCTGCTCAATATCCAAACATTTCCTAACGCTTTCCTACTAAATGCCATGCCAGCAATCGCGATGTAAACCTTCTCATCGCTATACTGAAAATGATCGACACTGGAAACCCCATGACGCGCAACATTTCCCTGTCCAACATAAACCTTGCCAGCTTCTCAGTACAAAAATCCTCCGAATACTTATAAAGATACCTGACTTGGTTAAACGCTATCCACCACAACCCATATTGCATCAGACCACTAACTCGTGTCTAGCAACTTTATTATAAATACATTTAATGTTTACCCACTTCCAGTCCGGGTATCTCACTGTTGCAAAACAAGCCCATGTCTCTATGTTCAGATTATACCTTTGCAGCAATCAGACACACGCTGACATACACCGCGATGTCCTTCTTCATCCCCGACCACCAATACATATCTCTCAAATCATAGTACATTTATACCGCCCCCAATTTACAGAGAAACTAGATTGTAAGTGCCTCGTCCATTATTACTGTCCTTATACTCCTCCAATCAATGGAACCCATTCTCGATCATAAAATACAAGCTCCATCCTCTTTCGTTTTCCATCTGCAGACTAATTATACAAATTTCTTCCCGTACATCTTCCCATTCAAAGCTTTAACCCTGTGCCGCCACATACATTCCTTTTTATCCCGACGGATGGTTAATGCATTCCCTAACTTGCCTATGCTTCACCCTCGTCTTTCTACTAATGCATCGCCACCACATTGGCTGTTACCTCGAAAGGTACCTTATCACACACTCAAAATCCACTACAAATTCGATCCACCTCCTCTACGCATAATTCAACTCTTTCTAATCGAAGATGTGCTGCAAACTCTTGTGATCTGTGTAAATTACACTCTTTGTACCGTACAGATAATGCCTCCATATCTTCAAAGCAAACACCACAGCTCCTAATTAGTATCATTGGTAGTATATAGTTCTTCTCAATGAATCTTTTAACTGTCTTACGTGCTTAGGCAAATCACCTTGTTTCATTTGGTATCAAAACGCAACCCATATCCTCTATTTCGAAGCATCACAGTAACACTACAAAATCCTCTACTCCATCGGGAAAGTGATAAAAAGTGCATCACACAACATTACTCATCAACAGCTGAAAGCCTTCTCCTCTCCGCACCCACTCGTACTTCTTATTGCTTCAGAGTTAAGCAAAGTAAGCGGTTTTGCAATGCTAGAGAAGTCAGCAATGAAACGCCGCAATATACCCCCAAATCTAAAAATACCGAACGTTCCATTATGGCGAAGTTGGGGCCGTCCACTTCCTTCACATGCCTCCACCTATTTCTTGGATCCGAACAGTTATACCCTCCTGTTTTAATCACATGAACCTAAAAAGTGTACCTCTTGCAGCAAAATTCGCACAATTGGAAAACTTGAGCAAACAGCTTTCTCTTCCCCTCTCAATAACTCTAAATAAACCAACCTCAAATGGTCTTGCGTTTCTTCTTTCTCTTTGTAGTAATCAAGATATCATCTATAACACTACACGAACTTATCTAGAAAATAGCATTACAAAATCTGTCATACAGACCCATAAACACACTGCAGGGCTTTATCAACAGATGGCATCACTAGTAAACTCAAATGACCATATCTAGTTCTAAGCTGTCCTTCGTATGTCTTTCTTCATGCACACGAAGCTGTTATATCCTGATCTAAGTCCTATCCTTAGAAAAATAACGCGCGCCTTCAACTGATCAAACAAGATACGTTCTATTCTAGGGAGAAGATATCGGTTTTAACAGTCAACTTGTTTAATTCACTATAATCATACACATCCTAACGAACCATCCTTCTTCCTTCCCAATAGCACAGCGCTCCCCATGGGAATGACTCTTCTATAAAACCCTTTCTTGTAACTCTTTAATTGACTATACAATTCTTGCATCTCCTGACGGCTAGCGGTAAGGAACCCTTCCACAGTGTTCGCCCCGCCACCAGATCCTTAATCAGAATTCACCTGCCTTATGGGTGGTAGACCAAGGCAAGTCTTCTGAAACACAATCAACTTACTCATCCACTATAGGAATAGCGTCTAGCTTTGGATTCATCCACCTTCACATTCATCAAGATTTTGTTTTTCCCTACTGCCGTTCTCCCTAATCAAAGCGTTTCACCATCCAACTAAGAATCTCTACGACTTTCGCATGACATATAGATTACCGCTTTATTTCGAGCTAACCAATCCATACCCACTATACATCATAACTTCCATGTCCAAGTGGAATCAAAAATATAAAGCAGGAATTTCCTAATTCCTAGTTTCAATCAAGAAAATCCTATCGAACCCCCTAACTTTTCCCATCATATTCCTTGGTCCACACTCCTGAAGGTCTTATAAAACACCCGTTTATTGGCTTGTTTATATTGGCCCACTATGGCATTCGAGCATTGTTGACATTTCAGTCACTGGGTTTTAACAATCGGGAAGAGATTTCTGAAGCGCTCACTGTGAGAGTAGCTATGTTGGACTGATTTCCCCAGTTAGTCCCAAAGTATTCAACATGTCTTACAATATTGACCGAATGAATTAAAGCAAGAAGAATAGGGTTCCAACTATCATCCTAAACACTACAATATATATAAACATATTCCAATTAAATCAGAACATAAACATAGAATAAACAACAAGACGTTAAACTAATTGCATAAGGGCCAAGTCCACGTGTAGTGATACCTTTATAATTTATTTGTGCCACCATAATTTAAAACTCGTCTTGCGCACATTACTTACATCCAAACTACAAACCTCTCAATGTTACAGCATTTCCTAAACACCCCAAATTCACATATCAATGATAATCAATATTAATAACGCATATTCCCATATCAAAAAAGGATAATAAAATGAAGAAACATAGGTGGTCATAAGATTAAGGCAAATTTAACCTAGTTTCACTAACGAGAAACATAAAAACCAAAATACCACTACTTCCAGGACTCCTATGTTATAAGTCTAGTTTCAACCACCAAATTCTCTATAGACCTTGCTATTAAATACCAATCTGACACACCGCCGCCAAGCGGAAACGCATGCGGCACATAGTATATTAACAAAGCCATGTTATCTTATAAGAAATACAAAGAGGTAATAAATGACAAGCAAAGACACAACTTCATGAAAACATCCAACATCCACAATCCACTACAAAGTAAGGGTGATAGGTTTAACCCTCCGTACAAGTCTTACAATATCCTAAACAAATTCAAAAAATAAAATCAACATATTGTTCAAACTAAACAGCATATCAAAATCATAGATCATCAACTGCATCTAATGGTCTCACAAGCAACTCTCCTACCTCAATGCTTATACTTGAATTACTGAAACAGAACATGCTAAAAAACCCGTCAACACTAGGTTTGGTGAGATGTCATAGGTTTTAGACACCAACCCTCAAAACTATAACAAAACATCAAACCATTACTGTGAAACAAGAAAAAGGTCATAGCAAATCACAAAACTATCACATTACTACCAATCTTCAGCTCAATTCAGAAAACACAGTTCACATCATATAGCTCAATAGACAAAATAGTTCAGTTCAAAAGAAGATCTAACTCAACCCAAGGAGGAAGGATGATTCCAACGATCCAATCCAACCCTGCTCCACTTGTCATTCTCATTCAACACATAGCAAGTAATAGTCCAAACACATGCATTTCACTCACATCCATCAAATATTATCAGTAATAAAACATTCAATACTCATTGCATCGTTTTCTACGCCCAATGAAAGATCTTAGAAAAGATGGGGCGTGGACACTCACCTGCGTGCTGCTGCAACATATCAAATATACTCCTTGCTCAAAACAATAACAAAGATAAACTTGCGTTACAATGGCAAACTAAATGCTTAAACCAACGTATCAACCCTAGTTGATGGATTATTAGTATTCTAGTCAAATTCCTACCAAAACATTTACTTATCATTTGTAACACTTTTTAACCTTTATACTTACAAACACTTGTACCTCACCCTTTACAAATTTTACTGTAAAAAATGTATATTTTTTCACAACCGACAGTGTACCAAAAACCCCAACCAAATGGTGTCCAAAAAATCTAGACCAAAAAATTTACAGACTTCCTAAATGGTCTTATGAAACCCAAAAGTTGGCCGCCATAAAACCCTACCTTTTTTATAACCTCAATTAGAAAATTGTATTCACAAACCGACCCAATATTTGCCCGAAAAACTATCTCCCAAAAGTTGGTACAAGCGACCACTATAAAATTATTATTATTTTTCTAAAAAATTCCAGAGCACCTCACACAATATATGAATAACTACAAACCAAGTTTTAAGCTTCCAGTATGAATCTAAGTATTTATAAAAATTCAAATCAAAAATCAAAAAATTCGCAGTTTTCGGTACGATCTTGCAACTGAATATTTGACCGACTTCCCGACCTCAAAACTGTTTGGGGCCGATTATTCTGAGAAGTAACTCGAAAAGCACAGTTAAAAAAAAGAATCATCAAGTGCATTTCTCCACTAGGAGATATGAAGTCCTGAAGTTGACAAACTTTTCTGCCAAATTCAAGTTCCGTATTTAACCAACTTAACCCTCATAACATCATTAATATAAACTAATCATGCATTAATCATTACCATAACACTAATTACCCATTAAAGTCAGGAATTTAATAAAACCTCCAATTTTTATAACCCTAATAAATTTTCTATAATTAAACCAATCCATCAACTGAGATATTAATCAATACAAAAATAACAAGGTTTAGGTTTTTTTACCTTAAGTTCCTTAATACAAAAGAATTTTTTTTTCTTCTTCTTGATGTTGCCGACAATCAAAGGAAAGGAAGATATATTTAGTATTTTTTTTGTATTTATAACTTAGCCAAACCTATATTACTAAAACTCTTTTTTTTTTTTCTTTTCTTTTTCCTCTTTTTTTCCAACCGCCCTCCTATTTTTTTAATTATTTTTAATAATTAGTTTTGATTATACATTACCTTAAATTTCGTAATTATTTAAGTACCATAAAACTAGAACCTTATTGATTTAAACGTAACATTACCACGCTTTCTAAAATAACTTTTTCATTTCTAAACTCAACTTTCTAAATATGGAAAGTATATACATAACTCCATATTTCTTTCACATTTGCTCAAAATCACTCTCATATGATAAGATGATCATCAAATTTCTAAAATAATCTCATACACAGCCTCCATAACTTCTCATTTCTAGTCAAATAACACCAAACGCCTAAATTCACAGAAAATAACACACATTTAAAATCAAAAGACAACATTCCAAACACTGAATCAAATCACGCGGTTGCTACAAGTATACTCATCATCATCATTATAGAAGGTCGGACGATTCCAACTTGGACTATTAATAAATTCAGATAGTTCCTCATTAATATTTCACACATCTTCAAGGAGTTTACTCATCAATTCTTGAATATCCTCTTGTTGATATTGCTTGTCCGTAAAAGCATGTTTAATTTCACCAAATCTCTCCCAAGCTATCAATAAAACCTTTGGTGTTACTCCAAAAGGTATACGACTAAACTTCCTTAAGAAGGTGTAAATGTCTTTCATTAACACTTCCACATCGTCAATCATAGAAAAATTCCCATATGGAGTAAAACTTTGAACTACCGGCTCCTCTTGCTTTGGTTGAATTTCTTTAAGAATTTTCAAATCATTCACGATGCTAGTATGGTTCATACGACAACATCCAAATAGTTTATGCTAGTAAAACGGTTTATAAAATATTGGCAAAAGAGTTTATGAACGACGACAAAACAGTTTAAAAGATAAAGACAAGTTAGTTTGTTAAGTGACTGTGAAAGTAGTTATGAGATGACACTAGAACAGTTTATAAAACATCGGTGAAACAGTTGATGTTAATGAAGTAGTTTATAAGATTCCCACAAAAATGGTTTATAGGATGATAGGTAAAAGGTTTATATAAAATACTAGCGGAATGGTTTATAAGATAATAGAAAAATGGTTTGGAAGGCGCTAGTGGAATGTGTTGTATTAATGATAGCAAAATGGTTTATAGGGTGATGACGTAACAGTTTATAAGATGGTAACAAAATGCTTTTATAGAATGGTAGTGAAATGGTTAATACGCTGTCAGCAAAATGGTTGGTAGACTGATGGTAAAATATTTTATAAAATGTCTATAAAATATTTTATGAGGTGACGCTGGAATGGTTTATAAATGATAGTGAAAGGGTTTATAAGGTGTTGAAATAAATAAGAAGTTACCAGCTAAATGGTTTGTAAGCTGGCGGTAAAATAGCTTATAACGCGCAGCTACTATGTTTATAAGAAGACACTAAAATAGTTCATAGGATAACATCCAATTAGTTTATAACGACACTAAAATAGTTCATAGGATAACATCCAATTGGTTTATAACAGTAAAGCGGTTTATAAAATAATAGTGAAATGGGTTGTAAGACGGTAATTGATTTGAGAAGTACCTTACATAATTATTAGAGAATGGGAGTGTAGTTAACGAAATCATCGTGACACAAAATAAACAGATGGTTTAAAAACATCCATACAATACAAGAAATTCACAAGGAAGTACTAGTGCAATACTCTTATGGTTACGGTTCAAGTCTACTTAGGTTCTACTAGGTATGATAGGAAATCTCCTTTTTAAGTATCAACATTATCTCTGACGACCTTGGAGTTCTTGCGAGCTTTTACTTTTCAACTACGGTTCGAACGGTTCAGATTTGGATAATCGCTCTTGTAATATCCTGATTTTCCACACTCATAATAGGTATTTCAGGTTTCTAATTTGCCACTGCGGCCTTGATACGCGTCCGAACACACTATATATATAATATAATATATAAGTATATAAGGATTATATCAAATAATAGTATAGTAAGTATTTTCCGTCGGGTTCGAGAAACAAACTTTTAACCAAAGTTGTCTCAAAGAACCTCCCAGGTCGTTTTCCCTCGACGAAGCGTGAATTGAAAATCGGATAAGTTCGTGATCGCGCGTTTGAATAGTTTCAAAGATATGATTTGATTTCCTATTTCTACAAGAATAAATGCACAAACAAGCAAGGACAATCAACAATTAAAGCAATTTAAAAGTTAAAACAAGAAAACGTTAACGGGAATTAATAAAACGTGACATTTAAGCAACTAAAGAAAATTTAAGACCTACAAATGCAAATTTAATTTTAATAAATCCTAAATGGCAAAAGAAAATTTTCAGAAAAAGAATTATATTTTTTTGACTTTTATATTTTTTATTATGAATTAAAAACGATTTTAATCTAAAAAATTAATTAAAAATACTAAACTAATCCTAAAATTTTTAGAAAAATTATGAAAAGTACCTAAGGATGATTAGAATGCATGAAAAATACTAACTTAAAGATTTGCTTAATGAATAAGTTAAAAATAAGCAGATAAGCACGTTTAAGCTTAAACCTAATGAAAGGATAAAAGAATAAAAAAGAGAGAGCTTGACAGAAAAGACCCAACGGCACGTTTGGTGAAGGTGTGTGAGTTAAATGCATTGAGTGAGGAAAGGAGAGGTCACAGGTTTGAAACCTGTGGCCATCTCTTTTTGTAAATCATTTTTTTTAAAATTTTCTTTTTGAAATCTAAACTTTAGCTAAAAATAAGCACATTTAATAAAAGCATTTTTTAAAAAAACAACTAATAAGCTAGAAATAAGCTGAACACAGTTACAAAAACTAAGTTAAAACTACTACTACTACTATACTTAAAACTGTTGGACTTTTTAGAACTCAAATAAGCACTAATAAGCTACAACAAGCAAGTAAGCTGAACTATACCTAGTCTTAAACCTAATAAGCAAAAAGGAACCAAAATAAAAAATGAAGATAAGTAACAAAAATAAGCTAGAAAATTCTTAAAATACTTAATGACAGAGGAGGCACTTAAACATGGGGGGGGGGGGGGGGGGGGGGGGGGGAGGGGTGGGGGTTAGTTCTAAACCACTACTCTTAAAACCAATTTAAAAGACAAATAAGCACTAGGCCTATGCTGATAAGCCTAAACAGAAAAAGCCCTAAACCTAATGACTAAAAATAAGCAACAAATGAGCAAAGCAAATAAGCTATAATAGCATTTGAACTCAGCAGTATAAGGACCTAGGGCAAATTACTCCTCAATAAGCACCTGAACAAGCAATTAAGCTGAACAATCCTTATTACCTAGATCTATTAAGCATAACAGAACTTAAAATAAGCAAACACTTTAAGCTAAGGAACACTAAAAAGCTAGCAGATATTAAAAAAAAGTTTTCATAAAATCTTCAATTGATTTTAAGCTAACTTTGAAGACAATTAAGCATTGAAATTAAGCTCTAAGACTAAAAACAGATCAAAACTATCTCCTAAGGATCACAAATAAGCTAAAAATTAGAAAATAAGGACAATATATAAACTAGGAAAGCAAATGACAAATTGACAGGTTACTACTATATTTTTGGCTTTTTGGTTTTTAAAAGGCAAAATGGGCAAATACAGACCTAATTTTAAGCTAATAAAAGCTACTGTAAAGACTTAAAAACTAAAAATAGATAAAGCTAGATGTGCTAAGAGCTTATATTCTAAAAATTAAACCATCAAACAAACTATAACTAATCTAATCAACTAATGAAAAACAAGCTTTTTTTAAAATTTAAGAAAATGAAGAACAAACATAAACAGCTCAGGCATGGACTCCAAACTAGCAACTACACACTTGATTCAACACATTTTCTTCTGCATTTATAGACTTAAGCAAGAGTAACAATGACACCAAACATTACTTGAACAAAAGCTAATCAAATAAGCTACTATGACAATTCTATAACTATCAGTTTCAAAAAAAAAACAATCCTAAAACTTGAAATTTAAACTTCAAAAATATGTGACAACTGACTTTAAGACTAAATTTAAGCTTGATAAAGCTGATTTAAAAACAAAGAGACAGTAAGAAACTAATTTGGCCCATTTTGGATCCTTATGCCAAACATTCCTTAAAAAAACTGTTTTCAAATTTTAAGCTTAAAACACTTTTTGAAAATCAATGAAATGCAAAACAGATTGATATCAAGGATTATAAAAGACAACTAATCAATTATGACTAAAATTTAAGCACTTATTATTAAGCTAATTCTAAAAAGCTATTTACACTACTATCATAACAGATTTATAAAAAAACTTAAGTAGAACAAAAACTAATCTATAATTAACTATATTAGGCCATAAAAACACCGAATAAGCACAAATAAAAAATAATAAGCAGATAAACAGTAAAATAAGCAATTCAATACTCTAAGCTATAAATTGAAGAAAAATCAGGTTATAAGGGACAAAATGGAACTTACTTGATCCCTTGCTCTAAACAGGGATTAAAGGTGCTCAAATGAGCTCAATTTACAAGCTCAACTTATGAATAAGCTGTGAATAGGCCCGTATAAGCCCTTCCCGAATTGGCTTATCTTCTAAATGGGCTTATTTAATGAACCACTTAGTAACAATGAATGAGAGAACTTATTCAGCTAAGCTATTGAAGAGCTTAGGTGAATAAACAATTGTAGCTTATTTGAGCTTAAATGAACCAAATGCTTAATAGTAAAAAACAGGAATTTAAGAACATTTTTAAAAAAAACTGAAATTTTATTAATATTTAAAAAGAGTACAACGCATTTAAAAAGGAAATACAATAAGCAAATGAATTACATTAAGCTAAACTAATAAGCTACCCTAAAGTTACTCCTACTCCTAGATAACTCTTACTAAAGAAATCCCTTTCCTATTTATAGAGATGTGAGGAGGTCTTGAGCTGAGACTTGTGCTTCTTTTGTGTGTATTATCTTGAGTAGAGCCTAAGGAATGAATCCCCACCATTAATTCATCAATTTTATCAACATCTTTTGATCTCAGCCGTTTGATCTTATGTGTGCTGTGACGGATTGCCAACGTGGCATCTTTGAGAGGTGCACACGCTTTTCTTGCGACCCTGAGGAGCAGGGATTGCTGTGATTGCGACGTTTACCACGATTGAGTTAAGTCTGACCTGGGTTTATCTTGAGGTAAGGGTTGATGAATAGTAAACGCATTTCCCGCGCCCTTTTCATTCATTTTATAACTTTGTTTGACCCGGTGTTAAAAAGGGTTTGACTTTGGGCTTATAATTTGGATTGGGTTCGGACTGTTTGATTTGGGCTGGGTAAAAGGGGTATGGTTAACAGGTTAAGGGTAAGGGTTTATTATAAAAGATTTAACGACCGTTAGTCTTTGATATAAAAGGACTAACAGTGTTATTCATTTTAGGGCTTTTTGAGATTGATTTAACAATAAGGGCTCATTTGTTATTTTGAAGGTTTTGTCTTTTTGTGGGTTGACCAATGATTGACCAAGGTTGACTTTGTTGACCTTTGCTAGAAATTCCCGGCTCTTGTGCACTCTTTCCTTCTCGTGTTCGGCTTTGTCCGTTTTTGCTTTGATTTTGTCCATTTCTTTAATATCCGTACCTGCACATACACAAACACAAAAACAAGCATATATTTGCCATTTTTATTATGTTTTTGGTCTTTTGGGTTCGTTTTACAAGGTAAAAGGTATGTGTAAAATAGCACATACCAAATTCCCCCATACTAAGGTATTGCCGTGTCCTCACGCAATGCTATAAGTAAGCACTTAGAAAACTAAGAATCTCGATCCCCCTCGACTAATTACCTCGAAAAGTAGCTAAGTGTTCATCAAGGTGAATTAAAGAATCAAGAGTTTAGAGAAGCCCTATTTTTACAATTATTGAAGATATACGCTCATTATTAACTTGATTTTTTGAGAAGGTGTCGAACTCTACCGGATCTATGGTAGCAATCATCTCATCAACAAATTCTCTTTTAGGCGGACTAGTGAACCTTCCATAATGGTGTAGTAGGACCTTAAATGTCATTGTTTGAAAATTAAATTGAATTAATGTAATAGTTTAATGTTGTTGTTGAAGTTGAACCACAAAGTATGTGGTTTATATAGTGTTTACTGTTTTTCAATCATGTGCATAAATCGCGTTAAATACTAAGTGATGAATCCAGTGTCAGTGACTTGTCAAGTCAATGTATATATACTTAGTGATTGAGTTGTCCAATATGTCATTGATTTGTACGATCCATATGCTAAATCGCGTACAATACTAAGTGATCAACTTAGTGGCAGGGACTTGTCAAGTCAATGTTTCTATTATGTGATTTACTTGTCTAATTTGTCATTGATTTGTCATAATTATGGCATAAATTGTCTACAATAATAATTCGTCAACACATTGTCTGTGACATGTCAAGTCATTGGTTTGTCATAAACATGTTTGTATTTACTGTTGGAGTTGTTTAAACTGTAATAGATATTATTGTCCTTACCCATTTATGTGTGTTGTTTACAATATTTATAGATACAAGGTTTAATTAGTAATGTAGTGTTTATTGTAGTAACATAAATAGTTAAATTGAAATTCAAATATATTACATCATTAAAATCATACATTATAATTTAACAACAAACCAACAGAAAGCATAAAAACATATAATTTTTTAGAACCCAAACGAGTTAAACCAACTATTTAAACCATTCGTGTTTAGATCATCTAGATGTTGCGCATCATATTGCTGAGAGTTGTATTGTTCATACATTTGAGATGATTCTGTGTGATGTCCATTGTATGCTTGAGATGTGTTTGTGAAATGTTAGTTGTAAGGTTGCGATGGGTATGGTGTTTCACAGTAAGGTTGTGATGGGTATGTGGTGGCACCGTATTGCTGTGATGTGTAATGGTTAATATTATGAAAAGTGTTGTCATAATGTTGAGTTGGGTTGTAGAATGATGGTTGGTTGTTTCATGGAATTTCTTGTTCATTTTGTGTACGTATGTTTACAGGCGGTTGAACGACAAATGGTTGACTGCATTGATCACGTCTGTGTCCTGCTTGTTTGCATCTGCTACAATATATAACTCTTGGCTCCTCTCTTTGAGATTGTATACGGTTTGTATTTTTAGGACGACCGGGTTGTGGGTTGTCCATGCGAGGAGGAATAGATTTTTGAATATTGTGTGGAAATTCCCATTGTTGCATATTTCCAAGGAAATGAATTGACTCTGAATAAGTGCCTTGATATTTTAGTTTTTAAACCAATCTGCTACATATTTGACACAATCCGTCAAACCCAAAAAACGTGTTGTAGCTGTTACGTGACCACACGGAAGCCCTAAAAGCTGCCATTTACGAGCTTCATAAATTCCTGTTTGTAAGTTGACTGCACGAATATACTGACCGTCTGAAACTTGGTATTGATATTCGTTAACACCTTTAACAACCCATGTCGCACTTTTCATCCTTTTTAGCCACTTTGTGTGCTGCCCAATCAGTTATTTCATGCGTCATATTTGCTACAATAATAGATAAACAAGAATCAATACATAAGTTGTTATTAAGGAAAAAAATAGTTGTATATTATGTTTTCTAAGAATAATACATGCTAGCTGTCGACGTTTATAGTACCATTCTTGCACCATCGCACGATATGTCTCGGCTAACTTTAACACGGGCTCTTTTCTATATATTACACTACAAGCGTTGACAGACTCCACACTATTCGATGTCATATAATTGTACCGAACTAGTGGGCAATGCGCTCGTGACCATCTTTGAGGACCAGCTCGACAAAGCTTTTCGTATGCATCAGGCTGAACAATTTGTAGTATGTTCATGCTGGTTGCATAGTCTTCTCGTGTGTATGCCTTGCATATTTTCCAGAATAAACCTTTTCTTTTTTTGTTTTTCAAAGATAGGTTCTGCATAAGATGCCGACAACATACAGCATGAAAGGCTAAAGGGAATTCATTTTCTACTGCCATAGCTATAGCAGCATGCCTATCAGATATGAATAGCAAATTGGGATTATCACCAATGCATTCTTTGAGCACCGACATCCACCATGACCAACATGGACCTGTTTCCCCTTTGCATATACCAAATGCAATTGGCACAATCTGATTGTTTCCATCCATGGCCACAACTACCAGATTTGTTCCCTTGTATAGACCCTTTAAATGCGCAGCATCGATCATAAGCACCGGGCGTAGATAATTGAGGAACGTACGAATCTGAAATAAAAGATTATAAACATACTTTCGTGATGTAATAGAATTATATTATTTAGAATATGCGAGCATCACTTACCGAAGCACCAATGACAATGAATAACATCTCGAAAACTCCTTTATCGTCTGTTTTGATATGTGTTAGTCGCGATAACACATCCTTGTTTTGCTCATTATACATGGAGTCGAACACGTAAAAATGAGAATTCGATAAATGTAATATCACCCGTGGCCCAATGATTTCCAGCAAACAAGTTGGGCATAAAACACCTACAAAGATAAAACCAAATAATTAAATACTAATCATGCATAAGTTGTATTAAAAGTTTTATAATGGATAACTAAAGAAATAAGTACCCAATCAACATCATTCCAGGCTGGATACGGACGCGTGGTGCCATCCAATGTTCCAATGACGTGTTGGTCCGTCGGTATGATAAATCAGTTATTTTCCGGATGTACACTTATTGTACTCGTATAGGCCACTGTCCAGTTGGCATTTACATCCCTCCTCCTAATTAATAACTCCATCCACGAGTTCATGTGCTGATTCAAAACATTGTAACAAAATAAAATAGATATTTTTTTTGCTAAACGAATTATATAAATACACCTTTATAAACTTATAAAATAAACTTACCTCTCCTGGACAACCACCAATTAGGGTGCCATGTGTGGAAGATGCTGTGCATGTCAGTCAATACAGAAATGAGGTGACTAATTGTGTCAAAAATTAACCGGACTATAGGGGTGTGTTGGGTAACCTTTTCATATAACAAACCAATAAATTTGATGGGGGTGCAATTAGTAAAGGGACGATAAGTCCACATAAATTTGTCCACTCCGCACCACCTCATCAAACCAAGTTAAATAACCAATATTAGTACACATACTATCATTAGTTTTATTTATTATATTATATACAAGATATAGCAATTACCTTGAAGGACCACGTACACATACATTAAGAAAATTACCCAGTAAATTGGGAACCAAAAAACGTAACTTATTTACTTTTACATCGCATCCACAAAAGCACCCCAAGTATTCAAAGGCAAATAATTAGCCTTCTTAACCCTTATAATTTTAGTTTTATTAACACTGTCTATTGGTAAAATTGTAGTAGCAGGTTGTTCCATAAATGGAGTCAGTTTATACTTGCTAGGAAACTGTTCCCTTTTTCCTCGATTCGGAATATTCTAAAAAACAACAATTAATAAAAATTCATTACTTCATGATGGTTATTACCATATAATCATATTCGTATATAAAAATAGCATTACCTAGTCAAATATGCCATCAACATCATCATGCGTCTCAATAGTGGTTTGCAAATTTTGCCTACCCATCAATGAAGATGTCACCCGACCAAACGAATAGTAAGAAACCAGGCTGCGACGATGTATCGGGTTGCCAATAATGAGTGGCCGACTGCGTCGGCATCTGTCTTTGCCAAACAATGAAGCCAGTGAGGACGACATTGGGGTTTGGAAATTCGGTGGCGTACCCATATTGAAATATGAGCTATTTACATGTCTGGGGAATGAAGACGGACCACCATGTGAACACCCATAAATAACCAAAATATAATTAATTTACCTATACAAAGCACTTATATTAAATGTACAGAAAATATACCTGGCATGCTTTGGTGAGAATTGACTAAAATCTCTCCAACCCAGACTGTTGATCAACATTAATCCGTTCTTTATTCTCTTGGTCGCACACCCGGCTTAAACATTCCATTTTCCTGCCTAAATTTAACGCAATACTTTCTTAATGTTATCACTGTTCTTTTTTATTTCGTTCATTTCTCTTTTTGTTCATCAACTCTCGGTAAAATACGATGGAATTTCCATACATATTTTGTGACTGTCTTAAATCCAAAAGGTAACTCTCGAGTTCAACTTGACCAATAAAGCCGTCAAAGTATGCATTACTAGAAATTCACACCGTCCGAAACGAGCCTCATTATCAGTCTGGTGTCAATCACTCTCGCAGCAGGCATATTTCCCTTTAAAAAAAAAGGAAATAAATTATAAAAAATAACATAACAACATTAATCAACTTATTAAATCTAAATAAAAACACCACTTAAAAAAAGAATAACATGTGTCCAAAAAACTTACCATTTTCATACTGCCAAGCAGCTAACTCTACGATACAGAATGTACGATCAAAAATACCTAATCGCAGTTTACTTCGGGTAAGACTCCAATATCCATGTCTAAAAAAAACACACAATTGTTACAATATTTTACATTATACATATAACTTAAAAGGCCAAGTTAAAAATTATAAACTTATTTTGACATACCATGAATGCCAAGTATAGACCAAAGATTGAATATTTTTGCGCAACACCCCGTTCATTTGTAGGCTCTTAGACATACAAGTGGTGACCAACGTTTGACGTTTGCATTCCTAAGTATGGGAGACAATGTTTTGCCACACATATGAACCCAAGGATATTTTATCCCAAGCTATTCTATCATAGCTAAATTCTTAACATCAGACAGTTAACCTACTTCTACTCTCCATACCTAATATAACAAGCTGCAATATGCATAGACAAAAAGGGCCAACAGCATCGTCGTCGTATAATTGAGTCTATATCTTGGAGAGAAAAGAAAAGAAAATGAGATCAAATAATAAAATATTCATCGGTTTGTAAAAGTTTAATTTTGGAGATGACGAGGGAAATGGAGGTAATAACAATTATTCCTCGATTTCCCTCCTAATATCCTTATCAAATTGGGATTTGATAAGAAATTATTATTTACCAACAATTGTTCTATCAGCTTGATTTTTTCTGATTAGGACACAAAACAAAAACCGTTTTTATACTCCGTATCTTTTCTTCCTTTTAAACCCTCCCCTTTTCTCTTCTTTCCTAAATTACACTCGCATTTTGTTAAACAAAAAACAAAAATCGAAAGTTAAGGTTACATTTGTTTTTTTTTTGGAAAAGCTGAGATTTCAGTAAAAAAGAAAAGCTCCAAGAAAGAGGCCTAAACTGATACAAAAGGGATCCAAGAGGACCAAGCAAAAACCCAAACTAAAAACAAAACAAAGACATCCCATGAGAAGAAAGGAGCAGAACTATTACATATTTTTTAAGATATCAAAGGGTCTCGTAATCCAGCAACTCCAGTTAGCTTCATGAGATTTACTATGGCCTTCAACCCAAACTTTAGCTAACCTCTGAATAAAAGGAAAAATATCCTCATCCTTAACGTCAGCAATCTCCTTAGGCACCGCATTCACGATCTTATTACGTCATTGTCAGATAGCCCATAAAGAGCAGTAGAACACACCCTGTAAGATTTTATTTAACCTTGGACTATAGCCATGTTTTTCAATTCTTCATGTACAAATATCAGAGATGGAGAACGACGGGAACACCACATGAGCATGGGGCAACGAATCAAACATTGATCAATCTCCTCGATGACATATTCACACAAAGGATAACACGACGAGGATAAAACATTGTTAAAGTCTCTTACAAAATAATTTGAAGATAAAAAAAGAAAGAATTAGTAAAAATATAAATGTGATATTTTTTATTAAAGTAGAAGGATGTGTAGGAAGTTTTTGCAAAGAAATTAACATTTTTGTTTTGCAAACTGAACAACTTATAACCTTTTATAACAATAAAATATTTTTTTTATTGTGAGCATCTATAAAAATACACTTGGAAAGAAAAAGAATCTCTTCAAACATTGACTAGAGAATTCATCATTAGTTATCATGGTAAGTGAAATATTAACATTGACTAACAAAATATTGCATATGTACCTTCTTAAACACTGTTTGTACCACCTTGATTATTTGGCGTTTTTTATTTTTTTTATTTTTATAATTTTGTATATGTTATAAAATTGTGACACGAAAAATACGAAACAAAAAATATAAAGTTTAAAAGGTCAAAAGTATGAAACTGTCAAAAATTACGCAACAGAAACTGATAAAAAACTGTGTTGCACTGTAAAAAAGAGAGTACAAAATTAATCTTTGTACATTTTTTGTACTTTTTGGCGGGCCAGAAAAAATACCAATAGTAACACCCTTTCACATATTCCAATGTACACAGTACACGATGAACAAAGAAAACTACCTCTAATGAATCTTAGAACTTGACAAGCTATGAAATCTATTGAAACCTTGAACGTTCGATGCAGCATTAAAACCTTGAAACACTTGAACCTCACATTTGATAAGCCTTGAAAAACTTTCGATCTTGAATGAGACCTTTGATATTTGAACTGAATTAAATCTTAAAATAGAAATCCGTAACAAACTTGACAATAAGTAGGAACTTGCTTCAACTTGACATATTAGGAAATATTGCAACTCGTTATATCGTACATCAAAAAGATTAACCTTAACCAACTCTCCGAAATGAAACCAAAATAATAAAGACATAGTAGTAGTAGTATTGTACTATTGTTCTCTCGTTTTATAAATGCAAATGAAACATAACTATTTTTTAAGCGTGCTTGGACCATCAAATGAGGTATTCCACTAAAGAAAAAAAATCGATGGGTTTTTGATGAAAAGTGAGTCACACCACTATAATTTGTACTTTTTAATTTATAAAAGTGGGTCACACCATTATTATTATTATTTTTATATTAAATTTGTATATATATATTTTATAAAATAATAATTTATTTATTTTATAATATATTTTTTCTTTTTTATTTTAAATCAAAATTCAAATCCTAATCCAAATTTTAATCCAAATTCAAATTCAAATCCTAAACCCACCTACAAACCAAACGGACCCTAAGACTTACAATTTTATAAAAAAATATAATGAACTTATTATTTGCATATTTAATATTGTATATTTAATGATTATAATTACAAAATTTGTTGTTAAACATGAAATCTCTTATATTAATTAATTGTCAAGCTTAATCACACCTCATAAGGTTAATAAATGTCATTAGCCTATGATTTTTTTAACAATTGTTAGGATTTATGTTTTCCTAAGTTAGTACCGACAGTACAAATAGTTAGTACTGACAGTACAAAATGTAAGTACTGATCGAATAGTTAGTACTGTTAGTAGAAAATAATTAGTACCGTTTATGAGATATGTATGAGATATTCTAGGAAAAGATATGTGTTATCTGTTAGCGATTTGTAAGCCTGTTAGGGTTTATCCTTTGTCTATAAAAGGATCCCTCTTGGCATAGTTAAGAACACGACTTCAAGAAATCTCATAGCAATATCATATCTCAAATAGTTAGTAATTTGTAATCGTTCAAAGCAGATTAATAGAAGTTATTATTTAGTTCAACATTGTTTTTCTTAGTACGTGTGTTAAGATTCCGCATTAACACATAGTATTCATAATCAGTGTTTCTGTATAGTCAGTTGTATTTATACATCTTGGCTATCATCCTTAATAGGCTGTAGAGATCTATTCGTTTAGGGACTCACAAGTGGTATCAGAGCCTGTGAGAAACTCTGAATAAGAAGAACAATCAAATCCAGTTATAATCCTTCACCACCACCAAAACTAAACATGTCTGCATCAACATCACAAGATGAAATTCCACCACCACCACCACCTCCACCATCATCACA
This sequence comes from Tanacetum coccineum, assembly GCA_026074375.1. Lineage (NCBI taxonomy): Eukaryota > Viridiplantae > Streptophyta > Magnoliopsida > Asterales > Asteraceae > Tanacetum > Tanacetum coccineum. The sequence continues at coordinate 22,532 of BQNB010005826.1, read as the reverse complement.
AACACCAACCCAACAAACTCCTCATACAGTTTCAACCATCAAGCTGCCTATTCTCAAAAAGGGAGAATATGATATCTGGGCTATGAAGATGGAGCACTATTTGGCCCATACAGACTATCCAATCTGGGAGGTTATACAAAATGGGAATGGTCCTGTATCAATCACTACAGATACATCAGGACAAATTAAGGTTTTGCCTCCTAGAACTGCAGAAGAGATTGTAGCCAGAGAAAGAGAGAGAAAAGCAAGGACCACCTTGCTTATGGCCCTACCAGAAGATCATCTTGCTAAGTTCCATAAGATGACAGATGCAAAAGAAATGTGGGATGCCATCAAATCTAGATTTGGTGGAAATGACGAATCCAAGAAGATGCAAAAGTATATCTTGAAGCAACAGTTTGAAGGATTCTCTGTATCCAACACAGAAGGGCTTCACAAAGGTTATGACAGGTTCCAAAGTCTTCTAAGTCAGTTAGAGATTCATGGAGCAGGTGTATCTACTGAGGATGCTAATCAAAAGTTCCTAAGATCTCTACCTTCTGCCTGGTCACAAGTTTCCCTAATTATGAGAACCAAACCAGGGGTAGACAGTCTTAGTTTTGATGATTTATACAATAATCTAAGAGTCTTTGAGAGTGATATAAAAGGCTCTACTGCATCATCATCCTCTAGCCCACAAAATGTAGCTTTTGTCTCTGAGAACACAAACAGTACTAATGAAGTTAGTACCGCTTATTGTGTTCCCAATCTTTCTGGTCAAAACACAAAGTATGAACAAACTTCATCATACTCACTTCTTGCTAATCAATCAAGTTGCCCTCAACTGGATCATGAGGACTTGGAACAGATTGATGAATATGACCTTGAAGAAATGGACTTGAAGTGGCAAGTGGCCATGATCTCAATGAGAATGAAAAAGTTTTACAAGAAGACTGGTAGAAAGCTACAATTTGATGCAAAAGAACCAGTTGGCTTTGATAAAACCAAAGTGGAATGTTATAATTGCCACAAGACAGGCCATTTTGCTAGAGAGTGTAAAATTAAGGGAACTCAAGAAAACAGGAGGAAGGATGCATGGAATTCTGGAAACAATGATGGAAGCAGAACTGGAAAGAAGGAGGATTCTAAAGCATTGGTGACAATTGATGGAGAAGGTGTGGATTGGACAAATCATTCAGAAGATGAAGATTATGCTTTGATGGCTTGCAACAGCTCAGACTCAGACACAGAGGTAATTTCTTGTACAAATAAGTGTAAAGAGTCTTATGCTAATCTTAAAAAACTATATGATGCTCAAAGAGAACACGAAGTGATGCAAGCATTGAAATAAAGGCATATTCTCAAGGTCTTAAGAAAGTTGAAGCACAGTTAGTTGCTCATCAACAAGGACAACTTTGGTATGAACAAAAGATAAAGTTTATGAAAATAGATTTAGATGATAAAACAGATGTTCTCACATACCATAAGAAATTATTAGCAGAAGCTCAAAAAGAAAAAGAAGATTTAAAGGCTAAAGTAGAAAAGTGGCATAATTCTTCTAAAAATCTTAAACTGCTAAATACCCAAATGAGTACTAATGATAAGTTTAGGCTTGGGTATGGGGATCACAGATATGATGGTATTTTGAGTTATGAAAATGAAGTGTTGCAGAGTGTTTTTATGAATAAAGAGAGTGAGATAGAAAACCAACCTTTGTATGATAGGTTTGTTACAGCAGAAGGAATGCATGCTGTACCCCCACCCATGACAGGGAATTATATGCCCTCTGGACCTGAAATTGAAGTAGATTACTCACAATTTACATATGGTCCAAAACAGACTCAACCTAGTGAATCTGAATCACAATCAAGTGAATTTGATACTTGTGAATCTAACATTAGTGCAGAACCCTCTGAATTAGTGTCTGAACCAGTTGTCAATGAATCTAATGTAGAATGTCAACCTAAGGTCTGGTCTGATGCTCCTATCATTGAGGAGTATGAATCAGATAGTGAAGATGAGTGTGTGTCTATACCAACAAAACAACAAGAAACACCTAGTTTTGCTAACCAGCAAGTAAAAACTCCTAGGGAAAATGTTAAGAATCAGTCTACACATAGTCAAAAACCTAAGGTTAACAAGAAAGATTTGGGGTATGGGTTTACTGTAAGAGCATGTTTTGTATGTGGTAGTCTTAATCATTTAATTAGAGATTGTGATTTCCATGAGAAGAGGATGGCAAGAAAAGCTAAGTTAAACAATGGTTGGAATAATGTGCAAAGAGTGAATAAACAAAACCAATTTGTTCCTTCAGCAGTACTAACTAGAACTGGTATAATTCCAGTTAATACTGCTAGAACTAGCGGTACTAAAAATTTTAGTACTGCTAGGCAAAGTGTTAACAGACAGACAGTACTAACTAGTACTGCCATGAAAGTTAATACTGTTAAGCCCATTGTGAATAGAGTTAGACCAGCAAATGTTTTTTTATAAAACTCATTCATCATCCTCAAGACCTTTCAAAAGGCCAACAGTACTTAGAACAGATTTTTC
>BQNB010005826.1:0-15000 GCA_026074375.1 Tanacetum coccineum | reverse complement strand
GAAAAGGAAGCTAATGCTGAAAGCTGAAAGCGACTCAGGAAGAAGTTTGAGACCTAGGTTAGTAAAAGAAGGAGTTGCTAAGCTAGCATACTAACATTCTAGTACTTTAGCGACACCAGCCTCAAGCTAGCAGAACTACACCACTAAATACTTGCTTCAAAACCAGTTAGTACTATTATGCCTATTCCTTATGATAGGACTTCTCAAGCAGAACCAACATCATATGAAGACGATGCTCTGAAATACACTCCACAGAGATAACTAATCAAAATCCACTGAAGGTATCTTTACTACTATTATCTTTTGATGATGAGGGTGCCGTGGCTGACTTCATAAACATAGAAACAGTTTGAGTTAGTCCTATACCCACATTCAAGATTCACACCACACATCCAAGAGCCCTTATTCAAGGAGCTCAACTCAGTATAACAAACAAGAAGCAAAGTAAATACAAGTACTGGAGCTCGCTTATTGACTAGCTGGAATTTTCAAAAGCAAAAGAGAACTAACCATAAAGACTTTCATCATTGTTTTATTATGCTTTGCTTCTGTCTCAACATAACCCAAGAAGATTTCAGAAGCTCTTGAAAGATGAATAGCTTAGGTCTTGACATGTCTATGCAAGAAGAATTGTTTTCAGTTGAGATACAAAAGTTTGGGTCTTAGTAGATTTGCCTTATGGGAAGAAGGCTATCGGTACAAAGTGGGTTTATCGAAACAAGAAGGATGAAAGAGGAGTTGTTGTTAAATAAAAAGCACGGTTAGATGCTCATGTCATAGGCAAAGAGGAAGGGATAGACTATGATGAGGTTTTTGCTCCTGTGGACAAGACTTGAAGCCATAAGGATCTTTTTTGGCCTTTGCCTTATATATTTGTTTTTTGTAGTTTATCAAATGGATGTGAAAAGTGCCATCTTATGGGAAAATTGATGAAGAGGTATATGTGTCTCAACCACCAGGTTTTCAAGATCCTAAATATCCTAAGAAAGTATACAAGGTTGTAAAAGCTCTCTATGGGCTACATCAAGCTCCCAGAGCCTGGTATGCTACTTTATCTACTTTCTTGTTGAAGAATGGATACAGAAGAGGAACCATTGACAAAACTCTCTTCCTAAAGAAGGACAAAAATGATATCATACTTGTTCAAGTCTATGTGGATGATATCATCTTTGGGTCTACAAAGAAATCTTGGTGTGATGAGTTTGAGGCATTAATGAAGAGTAGATTTCAGATGAGTTCAATAGGAGAGCTCACTTTCTTTCTTGGATTACAAGTCAAACAGAAGGAAGATGGTATCTTTATTAGTCAGGATAATGTATTTGCAGAAAACCTGACGAGAAGATTGACTTTGCAACAATGTATAAAGACTGCTAGCACAAGCCAATTGAGACTTAGAAGCCTTTAGTCAGGAAGAGAAGCCCAGTGATGTGGATGTTTGTACCCCCATCTCTATGAGTCCATATTGGCTTCTTTAATGACTTGACCTGCTTCTAGACCAGACATATATGTTTGCTGTCATGTTCTGCTTGTTCTAGTTCAGGTCACTCCAAAGACTTCTCATCTAAGTGCGTCAAGGAGAATTTTTAGTACCTCAAGGTGCAAACCCAAGATTAGGTCTTTAGTATCCCTAGAGTGTCTTCTTATTGAACTTGTGATCCTAAACTCAGATAGTGACTAAGCTGGAGAGCAAATCTGACAGGAAGTCCACAACATGAGGTGTCAATTTCTTGGCAGGAGAATCGTATCTATTAGTACAAACAATGCAAGACAAATAGTGGCTGACCTTCTACTACTAAAGCAAATAATGTTGCTGTAGCAAGCTACTGTGGGCAATGTTTTATGAGATACAGAAAACAAATGTTGAACTATGGGTTCAACTTCATGTACCACAAAAAACTACATTGCATAATGAAAAAGCAACCTTGCAATGTCGAAGAATCCAGTATATCATTCCAAAACAAAGCACATTGCTATATAGGCATGAATGTCATAAGATGATGCTTATGAAAATAAATTCATTCCAGTTTGCATAAATCCACATTGATGACAATGTACTTATTTACTCACAGGGCATTTGATGTTTAGCAGTTTTTAGTTCTTGGATGTTAAAATTGGGGATGATAAATCCATAAGCTGCCATTGGTTAAAGGGAGGAAATATGATGTGTTGTAAAAGTTTGTAAAAGAGAAACATGCTAACCATAGGTGATGTATTTCTTAAGGTCGTATATTTCTAGAGGTTTGAAAGAGTTTAGGAGAGTTGTTGAGGGCAGAGGTTACTAATGTACTGAAGCACTCCTGTTACCTACATTGTTCTTGCTTTCTTTGGTTGGACAAATTAGTACCGACAGTGCAAAAGGTTTAGTACCTTGTTCCGTGTTTGCTAGAACAATTAGATTGTACTCCAGCTTTAGAGATGATAAAAAGAAAAATACCGAGGAGGTAAAAAAGTGTAAATTGAAAACAGTTTTTCCTTGAAATTCGGTCTCCAAACCAATTTAAACCTATTCGAAGCGCATGTCGTTCTTTAAAAAATAAAAAAAAGCATTCTCTCTCTAAACTACATTCGCACTTTACAAGCCCTAATTTCTATTTTCACGACGATCTCTATTTCAAGTAAAATGGCTATTCTTGATTCATGTCCGAAGCATAACATGGTCACATACTTGACGAAGTCTGAAGGGAATGAGGAGTTTCACGAAATCATTGACTTTCTCACGCGAAGTTCCATTCATTTTGCGCTCACTGTAAGTCCTATTGTATCTACTACATTTGTTAAACAGTTTTGGACGTCTGCTAAGTCCAAAACAATCTAACAATGTGAGGCGACATTACTGCCAAAGTACTGGCAAGTCTGTGTCTATCTCTGAGGCATCCATCAGAAGTGATCTTCGTTTTGATGATGCTGATGGGATAGACACATTACCTAATCAAGCTATCTTTGATGCTATACAACAAATGGGGTATGAGGGGGATTTAACAGTGTTAACATTTAATAAAGCTTTGTTTTCACCCCAATGGAGGTTTTTATTCCATACAATTAATCATTGTCTAAGTTCCAAAAGCACCTTTTGGGATCAAACTCCTACAAAACATTGCCACATATGCTTGTCATTGTTTAACATCTAATCAAAGTATAATTTTTCTCAATTAATTTATTTGATGAGATGCTTAGAACATCAGATGCTAGAGAAAAGTTTGTAAATGATACCACGATTTGTATTTCTATCTTTTTAGGTAAACAACTAGTTGATGTGTCTGTACCTTTAGATTATTTTCCTATAAATACTTTAACTAGTAAAATTTTTTCTTTCATGGTTAAGAAGGGTAAGCATTTCTCAGGGAAAGTAACCCCTTTGTTTGCCTCTATGTTGGTACAACCAACTCAGGATGAGGGTGCTTCTTCAGAAAGACCATCTGAAGCACAACCTACACCCTCCCCTGCTCCCACTAGTGAAGTACCTTATGAGCCACAGACTTAACTATAACCCTGCCTCATACTAGTAAGGAACTCTATTGAGCCACCAGCCTAACCCATCCCCAGACCTCATCACCCCTTCTCTACTACTCCTGCTTTTATCTCACATCCCAAAACTCTGGTGAGAACCGTGGAGGTCCATTCTACCCAGTGCATAAATCTCTCTCAGTGAATAAAGTGGGTGACATGACCTATCCAAGGTGGTCTGATTATCTTTGGTCTAGTCTTTGAGTAAAACAGGTTCAGATCAGGCCAAGAAATACAAGCCTTGAAGGCTACAGATCCACAAAAGCTCAAGAAGCAAATCGTAAACAGTTCATCAAACACCATAAGCAGAAATCTAACAGAAAATTGTGCCTCATTGAACAAAGATTCCAAGGAAGAGCTTCTCAAAGAAACATAGGGTGCACAAAGGAGTCTTGCGTATCAAACTACGGAGGAATTTTGCAAAAGTGAATGCTTACAGTACTAAAAGATCCACTGTTTGATGAAATGCCTGAAGATACAGTTGATCACATAGAAACAGAGAATGCTCAAGATGAAGGGAGGACAAGGGAAATAGTAGATGAAGACAAGGAGATTGATGAAGTTAGACTTAGTACTGAAGATGAAGTTAGTACCGTCAAGGAAGGAGTTAGTACTGACTTTTTGAGTAAAGTTAGTACTCGGACAGACCCAATAGTTAAGGTACTGATGGATTCCAAAGTTAGTACGACAGGCCAATTTAAAGGTACTATGAGGAAGCCAAGTTAAAGGTACTAATGATCTTAAAGAAGGTACTGAAGAGCACAATGAAGGTACTGAAGAGCAAAGAGAAGGTACTGAAGAGAAAGTTGAAAGTACTGATGGGAAAATAAAAGGTACTGAAGATCAAACTGAGGAAGAAATTGCTACTCAAACCACTCAAACATCCACTCAAACACCCACTTCTATAATATTTGGAGATGATGAAATAATAGCTAAGGTTCTCCTCAACATGAGTAAAGCCAAAGCAGTTTCTAGAGAAAAGGAGAAAGGTTAGAGTTGAAAAGAGTTGAAGAAACTGATCAAGACCCGCTAAGCCTACTCTACAAAGATCACTTCTCACATTAAGCCTCTTCCAAAGATGTGATCCAAAAGATAAAGGGAATAAGAAGATTGAAGAGGAGTAAGAAATGAAAGTGAATCTGATGTATTCCCTCACGCTGAGAAGAAGTATTAAAGCAGCTTGAAGAGATGAAGAAGTTGGCTAGGAAAATTCAAGAAGAGTGGGAAGCTGAAGAGGAGAGAAACAGAATGGCTAAAGAAAATGCTACAATGAAGAGCTTATAAGAGATTTTGATGATATGAAGGCAAGGATTGAGGCAGATAGACTTCTGCTGAGAAACTTCAAGAACAGAGAAAGAGAGCGAATTGTACAATAGAAGAAAAGCAAGAGTTCCTATCATGACACAATTGCTACTCAAAGGAAATTCCTTGCTCAACAAATAGTTTAGAAGCTATATAGTAAATAAACAACCGACCAACAAGAATCAACTCAGAATCAAATGATGAACCTACTTTTGGAAGAGCATGTGGGAATACTACAAACATGACTGAACTGAAAAATCAAGAAGTGTTGAAGAAAGTACAAGCCTTGTATAAAAGATCAAGAGGTCTATGAAGATTTCATCCTCTATTTGGGTACTTCTGCTACGCATAAAGGGATAAACAAGAGGAAAAAAAAAAAAAATGGGAATGAATTAGACGCAGGAGACTGTGAGAGTTATCTAAAGAGTGGTGAATCAAGGGAAGAAAGTCAAAAGGAAGAAGTTCAGGAAAAAGATAAAGATGAAGAAGTACTATAAAAAGAAACAACATGGTATACTAGGACAAAAAATGAGAGTCAAGTGAAAAGAAGATATATTTAAAACACTTCCTGAAGATGAGAAGGACAAAGAGTTAATGTTGAACTGGAGGATTGTATTTAAAAACTATAGCTCAGGATAAGAAAAAGAAGTGGACTAATAGATACTTGACGCGAAAAAATATCCTATCAAAGAATGGAAGACGAGTGTCTTAGAGCTAAAACACAAAACTCTAATACAAGCTGAACCCCTTGAGGATATTAACCTAATGTATGGTGATTAGGAGTAATGGACAGAAAAGATACTTTAGTACCCTGATGACAGTATTGTCCATATTTGATAGAAAGATCGAAGTGATGTGTAACACAACGTGTTAATAAGGAAAAATCAAGCCAAGATGATATGACCTTAAGGTTTTAAGAAACAAAGTTTTTGGTGGAGAATTTGATGTTTTTTATTCACATCGCAATGAATAACAAAGGAAGGAGTTTTGTGAGTTCACAGTCTAGATTGACAAATTATAGTACAGATTTAGTGAAAAATTAGTGCATAGTTTCTTCAGGAATACATACTTTAGTGACTGACACAACAAAAAGGTGTAATCATCCGCGATGCTGGTAGAGAAGGAAGTATCCCCTTAAGAAAGGGGAAGTAACTGATACATTATGCTGAAATTGAAGTTTAAGTCTAAGAAAGAAAATACCATGGCTTGGAGTTGTTTAAATTTGTTCAAATAAGATACTTACAATTAGAATCTGAAGATAAGATTGAATGGATTGAGAAGGGTTTTAGTGTTTGTGCTAACCACCACACTCTCACAAATATGGTCATCAATTCAAAACCATGCTATACAGGCATAAGAACCTTGCAAGACAACAAGACACTACATCCGGCTTTGGTAAATGATAATTCTTAAATCCGTACTTACAACGGTACAAATTTCAACCACTAATCTTGTAAGGTTCTCCAACTCACCTTGCTTCTGTGGTGAAGACATTAGGCTAGTCCATGATCAAACCATTTCATGGTAAGACTAATCAAATACTGGTTGATAGCTTGATAGTTTGCTAAAAACTATATGGTTTATCTAATGCACCATGTTATTACAATGAAGATTGGCTAGTCCATAACAATGCGGTATTTGGTAAAGATAAATTCAATTTCCGTTGATGGTTGACAGTTTAACCAACACTGTATGGTAATCTAACTCACCATGTTTATAAAATAAAGAGTTAGCTCATCCCAAATGAATAGATCTTTGCAGCCTATGAAGGATGATAGCCAAACTGTATAAATACAACTAACTATATAGAAACACTGATTATAAATACTATATGTTGATGCGGAATCTCAACACAATTACTAAGAAAAACAATGTATAACTAAATAACAACTTCTATTAATCTGCTTTGAACACTTTACATATTACTAACTATTTTTGATATGATATTGCTATGAGATATCTTGAGGACGTATGTCTAACTATGCCCAAGGGGATCCTTTTATAAACTAAGGATAAACCCTAACAGAACAGGCTTACAAAATGCATACTTATCTTTTCCTAAGATATCTCATGTTCATCTCATAAACGGTACTAACTATTTTCTAACTAACGGTACTAACTAATCGATCAGTACTTACATTTTGTACTGTCGGTACTAACTATAACTAACAGTACTAACTATTTGTACTGTCGGTACTAACTTACTAAAACATAAATCCTAACAATCCTCCCTTAAACATGAATGTTGAAACTTGTTTTACTTCATGTTTCTTTAGCTTCTTCAATGCATAGAGGATGTATCCAAACACTCATACCATTTCTTGAACTTGTAAACTCTATCCTTCTTCAGCAGCAACTTTGTCTTCTCAGCAACTCAGCAACATCTTTCCTGCAACAATCCAACTAAGTTGGCTTTGTAGTTTTTGGCAAACTACCAGCCATCAACGGATTTGATGTTCCTTTACCAGTAGCCGTTTGCTCTGGGATAGCTAACTCTTTATTTTAAAAACATGGTGAGTTAATTACCATACAGTTTTTGGTAAACTGTCAACCATCAACGGAATTGATTTGTCTTTACCAAATACCGTTTGCTTTTGGACTAGCCAATGCTTCATTGTAATAACATGGTGCATTGATAAACCATATAGTTTTTAGCAAACTATCAGCTATCAACAGATTTGATTAGTCTTTACCATGAACTGTTTGATCATGGACTAGCCAACTCTTCACCACAGAAGCAAGGTGAGTTGAGAACCTTACAATTTTTGGTAAATTGTCAACCATAAACGGATTTGAGAAGTCTTTACCACAAGCCGTTTGCTTATTATGATTATGTTTAAGTCAAGAAAGAGTTGAGAAAATAAAAGATAGAGTTTGATGTAGAGTTTTGTACGATTATTAGAGTTTTGTCAAGTCTTGGCTTAGCAACGCCTTTTTACATGTGATCTTGTGAATAATTGACTTTCCACCAGTAACATATTCCCCATATCCCTAACCGTGTTTCCTTTGCCCTACACCTAATGTTACAACCCTTATAAAGACCTCTTTAATAGTAATTCATAGGTGCTTACGGCAAAGCAGTGGAGGTTTTGATCCTTTATCAAGCTTATGGTAATCTATATGCTATGACAGGTAGTGAGTGTTATTTTCTTGTTTCCAATATTGTTATAATTCATTATACACCCGAGAGAAAGAGAGAATCCAAACACTTATGTGAGATGCTATTATATGTGTTAGTGAAAATATTACGATATTTAATCTACACATTCTCTTTTGTTTTGATAATGACAAAATATATATAACTTGTAATATATAACATTAAATGTACAAGTTACTCGTTATCATATATTATCTCAACATACATCATCACATCTCGACATCTCGAGTCTTCGTATGTCACAACACAGGTTCGTACATGTTTGTTATGTTGCATTATGATCAAACCTCATTTCACATTTTGCATCAACAAGTACTTTATTTAAACAAGTAAACTTTATTTTGGCAAGCCTCAACTAAACTTTTTATTTTACATACACAAGTTTACTTAAGTAAAAATAAAATACAAAATGGATTTACATCATGCATGACATCATACATATAGTTGACCTTTATGTATTGTCACATCATATCTTTCCAAATCTAGCCATAATCTTTGAAAATTGCATAAGATTTTATAAGATTTTTTTATCCCAAAATCTGGATTTGGTTAATGTAGGCCGGTTCCCTTCAGGAACCCTGGCCGGTTCCCTTCAGGAACACTGGCCGGTTCCAATCTACAATGGAACCGGCGGAACCGGGCTACATAGCCTGAATTTTGCCTATAAATAGCAAGCCAAATCTCACCATTTTCTTATCCCTTTTCACACATACTTTCTCTCTAGTTTCCAGCCATTTAGATATGTAGGAACACCTTAATTAATTATTTTCATTTTTGCATATGATCATAATGCTCTAACATTCATTTTGTTGTAAGCATACTTTTATGATGATCCACCAAAGAAAGTTTGAAGATCTTGCCATTTCTATCCACCACCAACCATACCCATATGCAAATCTACAAGATTGGAGATCTCATCATCATCATCCTTTTAAAGGCTTTCTAACATTGGAAGTTAATTTAGATTAAGCATTCAAATCCATTAGACACATTTGTCTTGGATCATCATTACATACACATTTGTATCACCTCTTTGTATCATTTGATTTAGACTAGATGGTTTATGTGTTTGTGCCATAAAACACAAGGTTTGTTATGTTGGGCCATAAAACATAACGCGATTTTGGGTTGGTTCTACCGATGTTAGGACTCGATATTTAGCTTAGTACCGGATAAAGTGTAAGCGACTTTGTGTAAGGTTTTCTCCACCAAGAAAGAAGCTTGTTGATCTAGTGAAGTAACTCTCGAGTTGGGTACTCGGGGAGTGGAGTAGGGCGGAGAGGAGCTCCGTGACCGAACCACTATAAATCAACGTGTTCGGTTTGCTCTCTATTTTATTTATCGCTCTCTATTTATTTTATGCTTGTGATTGTGTTGTGATTTGATGTTTATAATTATGTTGTGACTACTTGGTTATTCTATGCTTTCATATAGTTATAAATCATATTTGGTACTTTTCATATTATATTTTTGTAAATTGCAAAAAAAAAAAGTTAACGATCGTTAAGTAGACCGATCCCAAGGACTACATTCGTGAATTCTAAAAAAATTAAACTAATGGCCGTTACTTAACAGCCGTTAGTGGGGAGGGGGTGTTTTATAAATTTTTTAAAAATGAGGGTAGTTTTCTTAATTTGACACATAGTGCGAGGGGGTATATTTTTGTAAATTGCAAAAAAATAATAAGTTTTTGGTCGTTACTAACGGTCGTTAAGTAACGACCAATCCCAAGGACTATTTTCGTAAATTCTAAAAAAAATTAAAGTAACGGTCGTTACTTAAAAGCCGTTAGTGGGGAGTATTTTGTGGTAAAATTTAAAGAAAAGAGGGTAGTTTCATAAATTAACTCTATGCGAGGAGTATTTTGTAAAATACTCGTGGCTATGTAGTAAATATCGTCGGGCTTGCAGTGGGTTTTTGGGACGGGGTTGGCGGGTTGGGTAAACGTGCGGGAGTGTGAGGGCGAATTTCTGGTCGGGACGGGTGGGTTCCGGTCGGGTCGACCCGGTGTTTTGCGGGTGGTAATCCTGCAAATTGTATATAGTATATAATTAGGAGTAGTTTAATAGTAGTTTAATCAACCCACTCTTTAAACCCGAGATTTTACTTGCTTTCTAAAAAACGTAAAAATAAAAAAATATTCTTCCCCTCATCTTTAGAACCTTGGTAACGTACAATTGAGCCTACCCAAACTATTCCCCTAGAGAACGATAATAACCCCCCAAAGTCTTGCATATACTACACTACAACGATTAGGTACTCTGCCTAGGAGGGTTGTAAAACTTCTGCGTTGCAAACCCACCGCATCATTGTGCCACCGCATCTTTTTGCATAGCCAAAACCACTAATGACCGGATTATTAGCCAGTTATATATTTAGCAAGCTAATCTATATATATTGTATTCGGCCCATATATGTTTGAGCCTAGACCATGTTAGTTTTTTAGAATATCCCTGGTAATAATTATATACGGTTTGTTATTGATGAATGGAAGGCGCAGGAATCAATACCCTTCATTATGGTATCAAAGCCAGATTTGTTTCTCATAATTTTTTTTTTTTTTTTTTTTATTTTTTTTATTTTTTTTTTTTTTATTTTTTTTTCCTCTCCAGTAATCCACGTAACCTCCCTCTCTCCCTAATCTCACAAGTCGACATTTTTTATCAACCCATTATAATAAGCCCCCCATCGCACCCTATGGCTAGTATAAAGTAGTTCGTCTTCTCCAACCGATTCTAATGGCCCCTCTAATTCTTCAAGCAACAAAAGGTAACACGAATAAACCTCCAATCTTCCTCAAATATGTAACATATATTTAACAAGGATCGTAAAAAAAATACGTTCGTGATCGGTGCAAGTATATACACATCATCGAAATTGGTCGGTTAAATCCCAAAAACCATGGAACCACTGCTACCGTCAAATACCAAAATGTTAACAGTGGGCGTATTTTCTTGGTTCCCATCCATATGTTTCAGCCCCACTCATAGTTGGACTCCATTCCACCGGCTCAAGCCGGTTACTATGCTTCTCACCTGGCCTAACAGTCCCAGCACAACCCCTACTCCCTTCACCAGCCGCAGCCCATAAGTCAGCCAAGCCCACCTCTTTATGGTCTGGTACATCAGACTCCTCGTTATCACCGCATGTAGCCCAACTGGCCCATCAACCGCATGTAGCCCAACAGTTGTCACAACAGATGGTATCTTCACCAAATTTTCAGTCACATCCTGGTCAAGGCATACTTGGCCCCGCTCCTGCACACTACGCGGGCAAACGACTTCCCTGTCCAAGTGCGTTGAGCACTATGACACTTCAAGGACCTACGTGGAACATGACACAGTAGCCACTTCCTTACTTAATTTCTAATGCTCGTAACTTAAGTACTATTTTTTAAAAAACACTAATTCCTATCTATAACATGATTGTAACCGTTAATTATATATTCTTGTTACTAACATCGGACATAGCATTATTCCATCTATTCATCGTCCTTTACATCTTCATAATGTTCTTGTCACTCCCAATATAATTAAAAATCTTATTTCTGTTCGTCAGTTTATTAGGGACAATAATTGCACTATTGAATTTGACGCGTTTGGTTTTTCTGTGAAGGATTTCTTGACTCGTCATATCTTCCTTCGATGTGACAGCTCGGGCGATCTCTATCCAGTTACCAAAGTCGTCAACTACCCCTACCGCTTTCCTCGTCAACTACCCCTACCAAGTCGGTTACCCGGGTGATGAAGTGCTACGTTCTCTTGTCTCTCGTCAGTTTATTTCATGTAATAAAGAAAAGTCGTCACATATTTGTCATGCGTGCCAGCTTGGCAAACATGTAAAGCTTCCATTTCATTCTTCAGATTCTATTGTTGAACATTGCTTTGATATTATTCATTCTGATTTATGGACATCCCCCATTGTTAGTTCTAGTGGTTTTAAATATTATGTCTTATTTCTCGATCATTTTTCTCATTAACTATAAGATAAATCCCCTTCTTCTAAATTTTTTTCTGACATGTTTTGATAAATTTTTTGCATTTTTCGCACTTATGTCAAAAATCATTTATAATGTGAAATAAAAGCTTCAACGTACATGGTAGTGAGTTCGATAAGAACCGACTCATGACCTTTTGTCAAAATGGCATTCAATTTCGTACTCTTACCGAAAAAACCTCTCAACAAAATGGCAAGGCGGAACGAATGATACGCACAATCAATAATATCATTTGTACTCTACTATTTCAAGCACGTCTTCCCCCTCCCCTTTACTTTTGGGTCGAAGCTCTTCATATGACAACCTACCTTCTAAACCTTTTACCATCTACCGCAATTCAAAACGAAGTACCTTTCACACGCCTATTTAACAAACAACCCGATTACTCCCCGTTTACGAATATTTGAGTGTCTATGCTACCCTCACCTTCACTCCCCTCAAAACTTGCCCTACGCCACTCCATGGAGATTTTTTAGGCTATCCCGCCTACCATCCTGGTTTCCATTGTCTAGACCTTGAAACAAACAAAATCATATTGTCTAGGCACGTCACCTTTGATGAAACCCAATTTCCATACAAGTCCATGACACCATCATCTCCACCCTCGTATCAATTCCTTGAACCTATGCCTTCCTCCTCCTTACTTCACCACACCCTACTTGACCCCACAACGCATACCCATGGCCCAACTGCCGACCCTCAGCCCAACACTCACACTCCACCAATTACCGATCCAACCCAATCCTCCTCACACCGGCCCTAAATTCACCAGGCCCAACTTTCCCCACCAACCAGCCCACTAGTCACGAACCACACAACACCCAAACCCAAACCCAAAACAGTCCGCTGCCACCACCCATATTCGATCCACCAAATCCATAAACCAATACCGACCCAGTTAATGAACCACCCCGCACTCATCCTATGATCACACAGTCGTAATCGGGCATTGTCAAACCTATCGATCGCTTGTCTCTAAATACTTTCTTGATTTCTCCTATTCCTAAAAATCTGTCTGACAGCCTTAAAATATCCTAGTGACCGTAATGTTATGTACGATGATATACCTGCGTTTGGTTAAAATGGCACTTGGTTACTTGTACCAAGGCCCGCAAGTGTTAATATGGTTCGCTCTATGTGGTTATTCGCTCCAGTAAGAACAAGATAACAAATGTTATGGTTTTAATTGGTAACATGGCCAGAAAGTATAAAAACCGACTTTAAAAAGCAACTAAAACTACACTGGAGTAGGTTTTAATTAACTTTTGAAAGGATATACATGCAATTTTCTCGATGATTTTAAAATAGAGAACGTAATTATCACGTATTATTATCTTTGTAAATGAAGCTCGAAACAAAGACTTATTAGTCGCGTATGATCCAATTGAAATGAAGTCTACAAATGTATGTCACTTGCAAACAATACTGTTTCCATCATATTGATTATTTCATTTATAATGACATTTAGTGACTTCTTAGTGGCTAAGTTTAGTACTTGTCACTAACTAACGCGACATTGACGAAAATTCAGTAACGACTTGGTTTACGGTGACTAAAGATTGCTATCATTGACCACTTATTCAATTCGAATTATGTCATTTAGTAACTAGCTTAACGGTCAAGGTTTAGTACTAGTTTGTAATATGCATGTATGACAATCGATTTGGCTAATTAATATTTGATGTAGCTTAGTGGTGGAGCTTAAAATATAGATTTACAGTCCAAATTTTTACATGCAACAACTTTAATTAACGTTATCGACACGGAAGTGAATTTTGATAAAGATAAAACCTCAATGATATCTTATAATAAAGTCTATATTTATACGGAAGTAAAACTTGTAGAGAAATAAACTTAATTATAGTAATAAAAAAACAAACTAAACAATTAAAAGATGATTATGGATGCAATGTCTTTACGGCGTACAAAGGGTCTTTCCTTTATAGCGTAGAGGGTTTAAGCCTCAACTAAAATCTTATTCGAGAGCTCTAAGACGTATAGGGGTGAGCACGGTCCGAAGACCAGACCGGACCGGTCAAGACCGGACCGGTCAAGACCGGACCGAGACCGAGACCGAATTTTTCCAAAATGCCTGACCGAGACCGAGATGTTACGGTCCGGTCCGGGTAGGTCCGGTCCGGTTCGGTCTTCGGTCCGGTCCGGTTATACACGGCATAATCATCGGGTTTTTTGTCGGACCGGACCGAGGACCGATGTAACATTTTTGTATTTTCAGGTCATTTACGACGTCATATATTTCACTAATTTTTTTTTCTCGTACGTGTTTACTTTTAATTTTATTAGTTAAGTTAAATCGCGTAAGCTATAAATTATCAATTAACGTAAACCGACACCAAACGAATTAAAGTTTTCGTCAAGCGAGCAATATATTATTTTTACGAAAGTAATAATCAACTTTTTTATATTTTATTTTTTTATTGGTTACGTAAATTGTTTACGTTTCGCGATAAATTACGTTTAAGCATACCCGGAACCAACAAAATTAAATTGTTTACGTTTCGCGATAATATCATGAAATAATGGATATATAAGTATTGTAACATGTTGGTTAAGTGTAAACATGTATATGTATAAACTTGTAATTTAAAGTTACTTAAGAAAGTTTAAGGTTTTTAAGCCTGGTTAAGGACTTGATACTTTGGAACTCATAGACACAATATGGATCTTGGACTCCATTATATGTAAGACAAGTATATAATAAGTCTTGGAAAACTTGTGGTAAATTATTAAGTTAAAAGGTATATAAGACAAGTTATAAAAATGGATATGTATAAGTATTATAAAGGGGCTGTTTTGGTTCGACCTTGGTAACAGCCCCACCATGTTTTAAAAAGATAGTATGCCTCATGACGATTACAAAATGATAAGAAACTCAAAAAACCGATTCATAACGAAAAAGATACGACGATTTCAAGTTTACGTTAAATATATACTTTTATAAAACTATTTTTATAAAAGTTACTATTAACCACATAAACTTATATTTTTAAAACATCATTAATATGATAAAACTTTTAAA